>JAYRBW010033794.1:0-12026 GCA_036023295.1 Invenusta paracnida | reverse complement strand
ATGTACTATTTTATATATATTTGTATTTTTACCTGTTAAATATTAAATTTAATAAATCATTGAAATTTTACACGTTGAGAATGACCGGCATTATATAGTTCAAAGTATTATAGAAAGGGGAATATATAAATATATAAGAAGTTAGATGTTGTAATATAAGTAAAATCAATACTTATTTACATATTTATTTACATTTTATATTAACTGATTAATCTGATTTATCTGATTTGAGTGATTTATTTGATTTATGTATGTGATGATATGAATAAAATAATTATATAAATATATAAGACGTTAGATGTTACAATGAATATATAAGTGAAATCAATTCATATTTACATATTTATTTACATTTGATAATAATCATGGATTTATCTGATTTCACATTTTTACATTTATATAATATGTTGTAATTCAGAAATTATAAATATATTTTATTCTGAGGGATGAAAGATTTACCAAAGGTTTTTATCTCTATATTTTTATACAAAAGTATATGTTTATAATTTACAAGTACTTATAAAATACTTAAAATTTTTATAGACTATTAATTTTAGTATTTTTTAAGTTATTCCTAAAGCTATCAATACTGTTGGGGTCCAGTAACATAAGGCCGCTCTTTCACATTTTTGATGGGATTTTTAAAAAACAAATGGAGCAATATAAGCTTTCTTGCCTTTTTCCAAGATAACGTTTTTCAACTTTTAACGCTGTATGAGGTGGTCACGTGATCAAATATAAAAAATGCAACCCTTTGTAAACACCAAAATATACTTTTCAGATAAAAATGTATATCTCGCTCAAAATTGATAAACTCTGATCGAAATTGTACCTTCTCGACTATTTGATTATTTTCATATAATTTCTTGCAGAAAATATAAATTTTTAATCAAAATTGATTTTTTTTATAAATCATAAAGTAGCATATTTTTTATAATTTTTTTATAAATACATTTTATGACAATTTTTTTATGGAGTAGGTATGTTAAACTCCCTCCGCCATATTAGGATATGGATTGAGAAAAGCCCGATATGGATAAGATAAAACACAAATTGTAATTTTGTAAATAATAATTTTAAAAAATATCGTAAAATTTTAGAAAAATATTTAAAAAGTTCTTATTCTTGATTATAAAGATTAAAATGTGTTTAAAATACCTCCCACTGCTTCTGTGTATAAGGGTAGGAAAGGATTTCGCCCGTCTGTAATCGGTTTATTAGACGAATCAGCCTTTCTATGAAAAGTCGATACTTCACCCTTTGATGAGGTATAAGGACTCCACCGGATCGTAGTAGCTGACTTGTATCTCTTTTATCAATTGGATAAAGCGGAAGACGTTTGGATGCGGTCGTTTAGAATGTCAGTTTACAGAACCAACCTTCCAAGAAGTTCGTTTTTCTGATGAGTTCAATGTGGAAAGTTGTATTAAAGAAGAAGTCGTGAATAATTTAGTCGTATTTAAAAAGTTATAAACAAAAGTTGAAAAGAATTAGGCGTAAGGAAAAAGTCTTAAAAAAGTGATATATAAATTTGTCGTATTTAAAAACTGAGATAATTAAATAATCGAATTTAAAAAAGTTTAAGGTAGTCACGATAACGAAATACACAAAATTAAGAAAGTAAGAGTAAATTGTGGATAACTAGAAACTTCTAAACACAGCAATGTAATTTTATTACGTAATATTGATACATTAAAAAGTAATGGTAAAATAAAAAATTAGAAATTTACATATTACCAATATTATAATCAATTCAATTAATTGCGAATTTTTACTTTACAAATATTTTAAACACGTTTTTTGTTTAAAAATTTTTGAATACTACTTTTTATTTTACGATTTTCGCTTCAATGCAATTTCTCGGATGTACTCGGTTTTGATACCATCGACGTTTTCATATTGGTTTCAATTTTCTATCGGTAAGGCTGGTTTACATTCAAACGGTTTTAGGTCCAGCTAACCTCATATTTTTAATTCATAAGCGACTAACTCGTGCATCGCTTGTGTCAATTTCGATTAAAATATACAGTTACCTCAAAGTAATTAATGTGTAATTTTATGCATATACTCATAGAAAGGTGAGAACATATTTATTTGGAATGACTATCCTCCCCATTTTATATAAATTGCTTTTTGACCTAAAACCTCAGCCATATAGAGAAAAATATTATTATCTTAGAGAAAAGTATCCGAGAAATAGTATAATAATTTTTTCAATGAACACAAAAGGCTAGGCTTCAGCCGCATACAATTGTTCATCATTTCATCATTTCTGTCTGATTATTTGTTCTTAAAATGTGGACACCGTTACTGTTCTTTACACATGAAGATTGGTGGTTATTTCTCAAAAGATTTCATCAGAGCGACATAAAATGTGCAGTGGAAACACCTCAGCGATATTTCCCATTTTTATACCCAGCGAAAAAAATCGCATGTAATTGAAAGCAACCTGAACCTGATTGTAATATTATCTACCGATGTCATAGTGAAATAGTCAATAAACCTGATTACACGAAGATCATTAGCAAATCGTGATTGAGTGCCTGCAGCTAGATATCATCAACTAATTTTGGTGGTATAAGTGGCAACGCTGTGACCCAGCTATCAAGACGATTGAATGAAGGATCATCTTTGTGCAGATTTACAAAACCTAACTGACAGAGTACTTGTCAATAGTATAAAAGACATACCCTCGGGGTAGTAATGCAAAACACACATGATCACTTATAACTCTCACGTGCAATGAGTGAACATTTCCGGGGAGATCTTGAAGATCCAATTCATGAAAACGGTCTCAGCCAAGTGATTCAAATTTCGATAAGTACCGAAAGAACTAGTCTCTCCTCAACGTCATCATTAGCAATGGCAATGTAAGTTGTGGTTTTGGCAAGTTCTTAATTATTAAACCTTACTATTTTATTAGAGCTATTTGTTCTGGTTATTAATAGCACTAACGACCACATAGGTTATCTTTAGAAAACAGCTTAGTTTATATATATGTAAAACTTATACTTGTTTTGCATTTAATTTTATTTACAATCTGCACAATTATAGTATAGTTAAAATATTTTACTCTTACTATTGTTCAGCTATGCTACGCCACACCATTTATTCATCAAGCGATTGCGATAGTTTTTAGAAACATCCTCACGACAAAATGTTCTCTTTTAAATAAAAACGGAACAGACATGGAAAAAGATAACATCATCGTGACATGTCCTTGTATGATACCGTTGAATTAAAAACCAAGGTTAATGATACCTACTTATCATATAGTATGTTAAAAATAAATCAAGATGCATTTATACAAATTACTCTGATTAATAAATAGTTGCAGATATTCAAATGTATATTTAATATATTTTGAATGTAGGCGAGACAGCTACGAGCCACTACTTTACTTAAAATAATCAGGCTTTTCACTTGTATTAATATGATTTTTAATTATTCACTGTATTTTATTAATATATCATCTGTATATCTAGCTAGAATATTTAGTTTGTACTAGTAGAAAAGCAAAACATATTTAGTATCATTAAAAATACATCACTCCTACAATGAGTGAAGTATATGTATATTCAAATATAATACCTCTGTTTATACTCGTATTATAGAATAGTTACAAAAATGAATATAAAATCTCATCTTTGATTATTTCACTGTGATTAAAAAATCTTATTACCTCAATTATTGTAAATTGCTTGTCAATGAAAAAGATAATAAATGAACTTGTATGAAACTTTTTTTCGATTAGAGTAGTTCTCATGTAGAACATTCAACTCAAGCAATTATAAATGAACTATTGACGCATTTAGTGCATAAAGATATTTATTTGATTGAAAGCAAAATATTAAATTCTACATAATAAAATATAAACATATTTTGAAGTTAATTTAGTACCTTCAAACTATACTATGTAATTGAAATATATTATATGTACACTATCAAGCAAATATACTAAATGAATTTTAATATATTTTTTAGTATAATCAAAGTTAATAGATAAATAGATAAAATAGATACATGTTTACCATCTACTATTTAGAAAACACTTTTGAAGCATTTACGAGTAGTAGCAAATTTTTTATTTTTTTATTCTTTTATTTTAATTCGGGTATAAAATACCCAAAGGCCAAAATTATAGCGGAATAATAATTGTTGAAATCTAATGTCGAACATAAAAAAATAATCGTTTTTAATAGTTACCAATACAAAATATCCATAGATTAACAGATAATTTAACTGCAATGTATATTTGTTTACATTATAAAAATGCTATGAATACTTTTGAGAAACACCCATCATTATAGCTTCAGTGATGTCATCAGTAAATAGCATCAGTCTCAATAATACCTTTAATATTGTTAGATCATATACATACATAAGAGGTGCTAAACATGCACAAAAATAATTAGATGCATTATAGCTGCAATCCCTAATTCAATAAGTGATCTTTAATTTCCCTGTAAGCTGCTACAGAACCGGAGTAAAATTATATCAGGCAAATAAGTGCTTCAATAAATACTATATTGTTTACAAAACATAAAATAATTAGATATACAAAGATTGTTTTAAAATATATGCTTATTACTCGATGCTATAGAATTACTTATCTTTCATAATATAGTAAAATTAAAAATGGATCTATGCGCAACACATTTTGTAGGATGCGCACAGTGCGTGTTACATATGTTACATTAATTTGATATTACATATTGATCAATACAATTGGAATTTTAGTGGTGTCTTTCATACTTATAGGTTTATGTACACATAATATAACAATTATATATACAACATTGTATTTACAAATCATAAATAATAATTATCTAAAATTATTCACCAAAAATCTCTAAATTATTTTAAAAAGTGAATACATTTATATATACAGAGTGTCTTATAAATCACGTTCCAATTCAATATGTAAGTCGCTTTTTAATTTGAAATATGGATAATGTTGTTTGAAAACTATTTATTTTACTATTATGTGTAGATAATAATTTTTAAATATTTATATAGAAAATTTATGTCTTTATCTGTGTAAAATTTAAAATCTTTATTAGTGGTGCGTTGCTTATGAAACACCCTGTATCACCCTATAAATATGTTTGTATATGGAACTTAATTTAAATTAAGACATGTATATAACCTATAAGAGTACATTTAATTATTTTGTAACCAATATTTTATGAAATTATAATAGATCGAGTCTTCACAGGAAGGAATCAATTATACTTTCGAAATGACCATTATACAAGATATTTTAGAAGGTTTTGAGTCAAATTCTTAGATAACTGGAGTGCTTGTAATTGTGTTGAACATAAAGAAATAGGTAACAATGTGAGGTATTATATGTGTATGTACAGAGAGGATAATTTATCACCTTCTTGGAGGAATAATAGCTGGAAAAGACGAAAAAGTTAAATTAGTGTAAGGAAATTGTGAAAATAACATCAACGTATAATAGCATAAAAGTGTAACAAAATTATATAAAATAAGTACGTCGCATTATTCCAAAATTAAATTTGCTTGAGTTTTCTGAAATAATATTTTCATATAAACAGATGCATACCTACATATATTTATGTATTTACATGACAAAGCAATTGTAAAAACCAATTGCATGTTTTATGTACAAATTATTAAATATATATTCGAGTGATTTTGTAAATATTAAAACTATCAAAATTGTCTTCACTGCCCGTGTATATATATATATGATTAATTATCAATTAATTAACACATTTAACAATTATATTTTTATCCAATATCACGTAAAATAATTTCCATGTTACTACGATATCTTTTACTTTAATATAAGACAAATATCGCTAACATGGGAACCTTTGTATTCGAAAGTAGATTTTTTACAATAGATATTAAATGCGTTGTATAAGGAACTTACAATATTTTAATCTAAATTAATATCGCAAAAATCAATAACTTCGGATAATAATCAATGTTTTATTTAGTTTGAACTATTTATGTTACCATATATTTTATATAAAATGAAAATCAGATACAATTTTTCCAATTATTTAAAACTTACTATTAGTAAAATATATGACGTATTCAATATGCTTACATAAAAAAAGGGTATTACCCCAAGCACAACTGGTTTATTCGAAAAAATAACGGAACCTAGATCCTTATAGGAATAAAAAATACTAAACATTTATCCACTACGTAAACAACCAATACATTGAATTTAAAAAAATATATAAATTTGTAAATAATAAAAGTAAAAAGTGAACACGTAGATAAATTTTTGTAAATATAGTGATATCTTATTTTTTCTGTAGGATAAAAGATATTAGGATTTTAGTTATTATATTAGTTATTATAAATTATTTCATTTAACTGAACATTCGCATCCTATTGTTTTTTGTTATTAATTTGTATAGAATTTATCTTGTTTTAAGGCATGGATGTAATAATGTAAAACATATATGTAAAGTAATACAGTTAATGCAAAATTCATGCAATATTCTCAACATAAAATGCATAATTTAATAATATTTTACCTTCATAATATACTTCTTTACGAACACTGCAAACTTCATTCTGAAATTCAAAAAATTCAAAATAAAGGCGATCATAAAAAGTTTAAAATATTGAAATGTGTAACACTATATTATTAATAATAAGGTTACTAATATTTATATTGATTTTAAAGCATAAATTTTCCAGTATCGAATATAAACAAGATTCTGTAAAGGTTACTTAATTCCTTCTTGCGTTTTACCCATCAATGAAAAATATTGAACTAATTTCTTTCTTAGATGTTTTAGTTAACAAATCTCTTCTATTAATATTTTAAAAACTGTCTTATTTTTAATTTTATCCTCCGATTTATTAAAAAAGTTAGCCTTGTATTGTGATAAATTCTTCACGCTTTTTTAATTTGTAGTGATGCATTCTTAAATACACAAATTAAATATATTTTTCAATAGTTCAAATCCCTTGCTAATCTACATTTAATTATTAATAAAAGGCTCCGTGCTCATTAAATAAAACCAATTTAATAAAAATAAAGTTTAACAATCTTTTACTAAAACAAATCTTTGTTTCATATATATCCCCATTTTAGATTCAAACTCTAATACATCTTTAGTTAAATCTTTGAATTCTAATATTCATTTTATTTATTCCACATACCTTAAATCTGTTATTGTCTGTGATGTCTATAATATTAAATAAAAAAACATTTGTGCTCGTAAAATTCCTTTTAGAATTGTAAATACATTTGTCATAGGCGAGAGGAGTTGTGATCTATCTACGTGTATAAAAAATACACAGATCTGCTATTTATAATTGTAATCTTAACATTGATTTTAATGCAGCTTTTATTTTATAAAATTATAATAATCTTAACGTTAGACGTGTCATTGCAGCTGGTTTTATTATTTATCATAAAAATATCTCCTCACTCAATTAAATTCCGGATTTTAAAAATGTTAAGGGCAGCATAGCCAATTTCTTATTAATTCAATTAAATGTTGTTTACTCATTCCCTTGTACTTAATCATTGTTCTTTGATATATGTATTATTTTATTAGTTTGGCTTACATTTTTTCAGTGACGCTGACCTTTATATATGTATATACATATTTTATTAATTATTTTTACCTTTCTGATTAAATGTAAAATCATAGTTTCATTTTACATGTCATTCTGATTTAAGACTGTATAATGTATATATTTTAATCCATTATATATTTAATATATTAAGAATTTCTTCGTATCTTTTATCAATATGAAATATGCTTATCGCAACAACACATGTTCACTACAATGTTAATAGTTGTCAAAATTTAATGTCATTTAAATATTATCTAACATTTCACTGTGTAATCTTCAACTATAAACGAGCCAATGACATTGCTTTATCTTCGGTCCCATTGTTTAATACATATAGTATTCGGATTATAGTTAGAGGCCATTCATCTTAAAAAGAACCACATGACAACACGATACAGCATTATATTGTTTTGTCATTTAAGTCTTGACAATTCTGTTATATGTATAGTAAATGTTACCCATCTTGTCCCCATACATGATTTTATATCCTCATTAGGGTGTAGTACATACATATATATATGCATATATACACCTATATTATTTGACTTATGAGATACACTTGTATCATTTAATACATGACGTATAATAAGTATATACAAGTACAATGAAAAATATTCATAAGTACAAAACGATAATACAAAATAATTACATAATTTAACGTTCTTCCGGTTTATTTAGATTGATACCAACTTAAAAATTCTTAAAATGGTTTATAGTTTATATGATTTCTCTAAAATATTATATATAAATCAATATTAAAAATACTACGTATATAGATAGCATATAATTTATCTTTTTGTCCCGGTAATGATGATTCGACTTTTGCTATTTCTAGTTGTATATATAGCACTTCTAGATTGTCTGTGTCATGTAAATCCTATTTCTATATTTTAAGCCTTCAAACAATTAATATCTAAATCAATAGCGCTATATTTAACAAAGTTTTATATAGACGATATATAAAAAATAGAAAAAATTATTACCTAATTCAAGCGTATTTTCTCAAAAACAAAATTTAGATTACAGCAAAACATATTTCTAGGGATTTATCGCTTTCATTAGTTTGTTAACTTAAATACGATGAATTTTAAGCTACCAGATTTTTTTAAGAGAAAATAAATTCTGGTAGCTGAAAACTCACCGTTCGCGTGTTAAAGTTAACAAAATGTATAGAGACAGATTTTTCATGATGTCTCGAGATTGACACTTGTCAAGTGTTCTTCAGTAGACTACTAATCTAGATGAAGATTATTTTGATGTCTACAATTTGTAGACATCGTTACATACATTATTTTATCTACAGATGCAAAACGCTATTTTAATAAAAATATATTAAACAAAGCATGCAGACAATCGGTTTCATTTCATCAACACTTGAAATGACAATTTACTGATAAAATCAACAAACGCTCACCTTAAAAACTGACGTATCGTTAATGAAATAAATCTTATAATCTACTTACAAAATTGTGATCTTTCCCTAATAGTCATATATTATTTATTCCTTGTATGTATTAACATATAAACAGTTTTAGAGAATTTATGAAGAGGAAAATGCCCATTATGTATCATAACCTGTGAAAACGATGTCACATCATCTACACTAACGTCTGTCACTTTATCAACGACATAGGTGAATGATTTCTACGTATATACTTTTTAAATAAATATTTGGTTTTCTGGAATAGCTTATACCTCCAACAATTGAAATGAATATATTTTAACTGCACTAAGCGGGATTATGCGTATAACGTATCTCAAATAACTTTAATTTAATTTATTAAATATAAAATGTTTTATGAAAACTACCCAGGTAATAAATTAATTGCCCAAGTAATAAAGTTTATTTTGTGCTCCAATAAATATGAATGGTTTTCTTAATTGACGTACAAATTACAATTTGTAGGACATACATTTTTCGTAGTAGACGTAGGATGTTGCCTTTTGATGTTATATTTATAAAATACTAAATATTATTTTTCTTCTAAAAGAAAACAGTAAATTATATCTTGATGACCAAATAATTGGTAGCAGTTTTAATGTGTATAATTAACCACTACATAAAACCTTAACGTTTTATGATATAAAGGTTGTTTTCATTTACAATTTAAATATTTATTCTTTCACGAGATTAACATGTAACTATAGCGATAAGTATATTATTTATTTTATGTTTGTGTTTGTGTTTACAATATTTATAACATATACTTTCCCGTATAGTTATTTTGTCTAAAATATGTGATTACTAACATTTGAAAAGTTTAACGTTAGTTAATGATAGTATGTTTTTAATTATAAATAGAATTTTTTTAATGTAGATATTTCTTAAAAAATAAATAATTCCTTTATTTTCTTAGAACTCTGTTGATTGTGTTTAACGAAAAAATGTATCACATTATTCAGTTTTATTTCGATACAAACATTTTTTATTTTTTATTAAGTACACTAGATTCAGTCATATATAATAGCTTTTCTAGTAATTGCTCAATGTAAATTTTTAATGAATCATTTACAAACAATGTATATATATATATGTATCATATTAAGTCCCCATTCCAAGCAAAAAATTGCTCTTTCAAATATGAAATAAATGTCAGGTTATAGATACAGAAATCGAATAAATGTGTGTAGACGAGCATTTTAATAAAAGCTATATAAAGCTAATATAAAACCACAAAATAAATAACTATACCTAAACATAACAATATTCATCCACTATTTTAAAGAAAATTAAACAATAAAGACATTATTTTGCTCATATAAGCTGTAATATATAACTTTAAAATAATGAAATAATTTTATTATTGAAACTGAAGCGAAGATGGATCGACTCGAAGAATAATTGAATAAGACGAACAGTTGGTGAAATAATTTAATAGTCTATAACTGGTATATTTTCGCATATGGCTATTAGTAAGCTGCTTCTTGTCGGCTATTATACAAGTAGTTTGACGAATACGATAATAATTACAACTTTAATTGATTCAGACATCATAAATAGGAAGCTGTCAAGAGAGGAAGAAAACTTTGACCGAAGCACAAGAGGTGTCTGCTTATATATGCACACAAACGTCCGAACAATATATATATACAATGCAAGAAATAGAAACAGAAAAATTTGCTAGTTTAACCGGTAAAACACACATAAGGATAGGTATATCAATTTTTAAATGCATATAAAATTATTTTTTACCGCTACATTTAGAAGTTATTTTTAGCATAAAGAAAAATAAAGGCTACTTAAAAGTATTTAAATGATTTATCTGTATATATTTGTAATAAGCTACATTAAATCTATTGCCAAATTATAGGTTAACATATGATTTCATATATTTAGTAAAATATGGTAATCAATGAAAACTAGATTAGAATAAGTATGAAATGAATTCCGATAAATTGAAATTATTTCTGTAACTTTCATGTTTTCTTTAAATGAATATTTCATGTTTAAATTAACGAATTTTAAATAAACAATGCAAATATATTATAATTTATATGATAGCGTATCAACAAGAGATTCTTTAAATGAATTATATCATTAACAAATTTTAATTATACAAAATAAAAAAAACTAAATGTAAACACACTCAAACATTTAGTCATTTTTGACGTTGCATGACATTAAACGCCATTTTTACATTTTAGTTTTTTTAAGAATCTATCTTTATTATATTTACCGTTTATGTATTTTTCTTTATCAGTTTAGTTTGCTCTAATATTTAACGTATTAAATTATTCTTTATTCAATTACTTGTGCTTTTGACTACTCTACTATTACATATAGACTACACATATACAGAAACATTTTAAATATGAAATATCTACCTATACTCTGTTCAGCTTTTCGTTTATTGGTTAAGTATTTAACGATTATTTGTCTTATCTTGTAACGAATTATCATATCAAGTGACTAAGTTTCGACCTATATTGCTGCCTTTAAAAATGTAACTATTTCCCTCCATTTAAGCACGGGGGTATATGTCAATTTACTCACTGCGCAGGACGGCTAATTTAAATTTGAATTTCACAAATAGAGCGAAATTTTTGCGTTGATGCTGTAAATACATAATATAAATATTTATGATTAGCTTATTAGATACTGGATACTGCAGAAAACTATTGTATTCATTCATCTAGTCGGATTCTATCCACTGTAATAAATCCTTAGTTAGAAAAAGATGGAAAAACCACGAGCACCCAAGTCATTGGGATTCCAGTTGAGGGAGCAATCCCTGGAGCACCAAACAAAACTGGCCTCTCATTTGGTCGCTCATTAAAACCAGGCCGAACTCTCGCCCATTGAAAATGTTCAGAAAAAGAAGATGAAGTAATTAACATCTTAATGCTTTCGAGTCGTTTATAATCTCAATTAAATAAGTTATTTTTCTATTTACTTCAGTTCTCACATTTTACTGACTAAATTTGATAAATTAGAGTTGACCATA
>JAYRBW010033783.1:0-12026 GCA_036023295.1 Invenusta paracnida | reverse complement strand
CCTCACCCCCTCTCCTCACCCATCTCCTCACCCCCTCTCCCACGCGGTATGGATTGCACTAACATTAATTTAGCGGTAGATATTGCAAATTTAGCTTTTCCATTAATATACGTAACACTAGATCTAATTGCCAATTATATATTATTTAAAAGTATATATAAAGTATCAAGTAATGCATGTGTAAAAAATAATTATTAAAACTACGTGTTATTATTTAATTTACATAATTTAATAAGTTATTCTTTATGTGTATTTTTAAAATAATATTCATCGTTTTTTTCAATAATTAGTAAAATCTAAAGTTAGACATCATTTTCAAATAGATTATTAGGCATTTATCTACGTTCTTTAAAAATATGTATTGCTAATTTATAAAATAACATAATCAGTTATATTTCATTTAATGACCCAAAATATTCATCCAGTAGTATTCATAACAGAGTTTTCAACACCAGGATTTTATGGCAGCTGAAGGGTCCAAAACGAAATTCACTCTAATGTTATGAAATTCAGGTATTTCACACATATAATTAACATTATGTACACATATGTAACATTATGTAACGTTATATGACGTTATATGACATTATATGCATCATATGCATTATGTAACATTTTATAACATTATATAACATTATGTAACATTTTATAACATTATATAACATTATGTGACATTATATACACATATATAATATTATGTAACGTTATGTGCAGATCATGTGACATTATGTACACAAATGTGTACATATTATGGACATATTATGGACATATTGTTACATATGTATACGTAATGTCACTTATATGTGTAAAATGCCTAAATTTCATTACTATTAGAGTGAATTTCGTTTTGGACCCTTTCGGCAGCCATAGTATTTGAGTAAATTTAATTATCTATTATATTTGAATGAAAGTTAACGAATTAATATTTCCTAATTCATAATTGTAGAATACTATTAGTGTACGTTTACGGACGGGAATTGCCAATGTCTAATTTTAAGTATTTACGTTGATTTTAATTTTGAAATTTTGAATTTTTTAAATTTCTTAGATCTTACCTATTTCAGATTTGCCTACCTAATCATTCAAATGTGACTCGGAAAACATGTAGTATTCATTTTTTCAAGTTATTATGTTTGCATCACACCCAAAAATGGAACTTGTTTGTTATTCCAAGGATTTAAAACCAAAATGGGATATATAAGGATATACATTTAAGCTTTCATATATTTGTAAAGCTTAGTTCAAATAATATTCATTTAAAATTCATTAGAACAGTAAGATACCGCATATTGTTAAATTTGAGTAGTGCTTAAGAATTGGACACTTATACGCATATTAAGAGAATTTATAAAAATATACGTTGTTAGAACTTTATATAACTAAAACCACATTAGCTTCATTACGATGTGAGAGACGTAACATTTAACGTGAAATTTATTCTAACTAGTTTTTTTAACCTGTTTTGATAGCTGCACACTTATGATACTTTAGAATTGTTTACTCAGCGATATGTGGGAAATCTTTGTTTTATAGAGACTTCATTATGTTGCATCACGTGTTATATCTGTTATTAAATATATATATTTAGAAACCTTGTCTAAAAAAACAACATAATTTAAATAAATAACATAACAGAAATGAGAAAAATAAGTTTGTTATGATTTAGGTGGAATCCTTGTCTAAAAAATAACATATTTTAAATAAATAATGCAACAGAAATGGGAAAATGAAGGTTGTTATGATTTAGGTGGAATGCCATTCTGAAATTTGGTTTCATTTGGAGTTATTAAACATTTCTGAAGTGTACTGAGATTTGTATTTTAAAATCCAGTTACTATTCCAAATATAGCTTTAGTACACGTTATCAATTCATGATGATCTACTCAGAAACTATTTATATTGAAAAATCAATGTAATTAGAATTTATGTTTCCTTTTGTATGTATTATAATAAACATATAAATCTATTTTATTTCATTAGAAAAGCACCAAATTGTTACGTAGACTTATTTGTGACCAAGTTAATCTTGTTTAAATAGTTTCCTGTAGATAACAATATATACATATTATATAAACTTGTATCGCACGTGCAACTAATTGTTGTATCTTAGATGGTCCACTCGATGCGATGAATATTTTTCTCTCTCTCCGCGCCACACTTTCAGGTGCGGGCGTATATTGCATGAATTGTTAAATTGATTTATGTTTCATTTATTACACATTATTATTGGCATTTATTTATTTAAATTTATATAAAAGAAATGAATTCTTATTATATATAAAATATAGAAAACTATTCAGCAGAAAACCAAACTTACAGGATCATATCTAATTCTAGAGTTAACTTGTCTTTCTTACATAACATTAAAACTCTTTTTAAGAAGAAATTTTGATAATTATATGTTATTACCTTACAGATGCGTATGAATCAACCAAGGCGAGGTGTACTATATTAGGCATTTTAAGCTGGAGGTACTTGAATATAATCAGTGTTATAGTATAAAATATATTTAGGAAACTTACAATAAATTGCAAAAAAGAATTTTAGCAGTAAAACATATTTATAAATAATATTTTTACATCATTTACAAAAACTAGCAAGAATCTAAGAAAATAACAATTCTGTATGTTTTCAATATGAGAAAATACATCTATGTGATAGAAACTTGTATTTTCAGTATACTTTAATAACATATTTGAGCGTTTCAAGTTTCAGTGTTGTTATTTAAGAAAAAAGGTGGAATTCTTAGTCGTAAGGCAGACAAATTGAGAATGTTATACAACCTATCAATGAATCAAAGATTTGAAAATAAACGAATTCTATCACGTATTTCATTTTTGATCTTGCATTATATAGTCTGTTGAAATTAGCTTCGAATTTAATTTCAGAATTTTTCTATGCTATGTATAATTAAAATAAAATTTGATTGTATAATTAGAAATTCGATTACACGTGTAAAACTTTTTTTAGAAATAATCAGAAGAGATCTATATGAAATTGGAGAAATTAATTATTTCACTCGATGAGTCGGCGATTGGATAGATTGAAAAAAGTACCTAAAAAGAAATGCAACCAATAGATTCAAAGATACTTTAGAGATGCATAATAAAATTATATAAAATAAGAATGTAAAATGCAAATACCTAATTTTGTGAATCTCTCTAAATTCTGAACTGTCACATTTCGTAGGACGAATTTATTCCAGAATGGCGATGTCGTTCATTTCAAAGCGATCAATAATTTTCGTTGCTGTCATATTATTTAAAGGTATTACATTTTAATATATAATTATTTTCTGTTCATTCTGTACTTATCACAATTTGTAATTTTTGTCACTAGTGTTCTACAAAATACGAAGGACAATGCATATTATTATTCTTACTGTAAATACATTGAAAGTAATTACTATTCGTTGTTTAGTTGAACTTTCTACAAAGATTATTATAAACGTTGAAATAGTATTACCGTAATTTATGTACACATTCGCCATGGTATATTTAACCAGAATTTTAATACATATTTAACCGCCCCCACCCCCCTATTATTAATTTTAATCATTGTAATAGTCCATTGAAGAAATGATCAAAATATGTTTTATAAATAGGGGATAAAAAATATATTTATTTCAGATTTTTAAAGATAATCAGAACATTTCAATAACATTTTCTTGGTATTTTCTGCAATACAATTTTTTGAATTGTACTTCATGATATATATATATATATATATTATATGAATCTGTTCAGTATGCGATTCACAATTTCAACAATTTCAAGAAAGATACGCATTTTTTATATAAAAAGTATGTTTTAGTCAGGTTTTACGCACATGACAACCACATTGGGTGCATAATAAATAGTGAATATGGCGCTAAAAGTTATAAAACTTTATTTTAAGAAATGTCACGGAAGTCTATGTTACTCTATTAGTCCGTTTAATCAGAGTAAAAATGTGAAAGAGATCTTAAAGTCTTCTGCCCCATTTCCCGATATGGATATAGGTTTAAAATGGTACCTGCAAAATGCACGGACGGATTATTTTGGGATATCTATAACAATTACGTTAAATGGGAGATTTGTTTTTGTAAAATATACATTTTTTGACTTCACAAAGTAATACATATATCGATATTAATACTTCTTTGGATATCGAAAATTATTACGTTTGACTATTGTCCTACAATTTGAGGTTTACCAGGCTATTTGGTAGAAGCTATTCTAATACAAACTAATATCAATACTAGTAAAATATACTGAATTTGTGGGCCACAGAGCAGCTGTTTGGAGCTTATATTTACCTATCGTCAAATTAGATTTAAAGTGAGTTGAACTGCTTCATTTTATTTATTAAGTATATAGACTTGGCATCAAATTGAATTATTAATGGTTATGAGTAAACACATATTTATGAAAATATTTGTTACGACTTAGGATGTGCAAAAATGATGTAATACCCATTTTTAATAGAATAATATAGCTGAAATAGAAGAATAACTATAATTTTGTTACTGTAGACAATAGTGTAAGCTTCTGTGACTTTTCTCAAAATAAATGTTTACAACTCTCAGCGCTATAGTCACTATTGTACACACAAAGTAATTGTCACGTGACCAGTACTATTTTTTTAAGTTTCAAATAAATTCACCTTCATGTAAATGCCCTGTAAGCAAGGCTATATTGCGATTTACACAATGACAACAAGTTTCTATCCTTCTATTGATTTAGAATTGTGTCTTCTATCGAACTCGCAAAATCTTGAAGAAATGTACGTGCCATTGGTTCTTGATAATTACAAGTGTAAGTAGCACACGTATTCAGCATTATCTATTTTTTATTTGAATTATTGGTGTATAGTGCACTATGCATTTTACGCATATTATAGTGGTAAATTGTTTACTTTGATTATATGGATTGAAAGTATAGATACATGTAATGGGATGTTGCCATCACCAGAAGCATTTCCACTCCTCTTCTGAACCAATCATTATCATGTATGTCACTATTGAATAACAACTTGGCAGTATAAAGAAAACATGTGCACAATCATCAAATATACATAGCAATCTGAATTAGTTTGAAAAGAAATTTAAATCGAGTCTTTTCACCTTTTCACCTTTTCACTTACTGATTTTTCCACTTTCTTTCGACACCTAATATTACAAATTGATTTATTAAACAACAGACACTTCAAAAACATAGCTATAGACGACTTACATACCGTGTTTCCTCTAATAGAACCCCCCGGGTTCTATTTAATTAACAAATTTTTGACCCGGGTTCTATTGGAGGCCCGAGTTCTATTTAAAATCTAAAATAAAAAGTCAGTTGCGTATATTTTTGTTTATTATATAAATTCGTTCATTAGATATATTAAGTTTTTTTTATAATACATAGGTAGGTAGGTATATAAAACACAAACGAGAACATACTCATGAACCAATATAACAACTAGGTAGGTACATATTTAGTCATCAATACACTATCTTTTGTATGGTAAGTAATTCTAGGCCGGTTCTATTTTATTTTAATCTTTTTGACCCGGGTTCTATTGGAGGCCCGGGTTCTAATAGAGGAAACACGGTAGTTCATTTATACAGCATGCAGTAAGATATCAAAAGGAATAAGAGAAATAGGACACAATTTGTATATTTCTGTTTCTCTATAATGCATATACCTAATCAATATCTTATCATATGGCATTGATAATATTTCTTTATAAGTTCAAATTTAAATTAAATTGTTATTCTTGCAATTTATTAGAAAAATACATTATTTATTTATTCTTTTTCTACACCTTTGATTGTATTATCTTAAAACCTGCAACTCTTTGAAATTTTTTATCAGTTAAAAATAAAACAAAAAAAAATGATTTATAGGTATTTATAAATGTATTGGTAAAGCCACAAAGGAAAGCAAAATGTGTAAATGGTCCAGAATGTATTCAAATGGATTATATTTATGAAGTTAGAATATAAAATATAATAATAACCTAAAACATATATTAATACAATATACCTCACTTTCAACTTTGATCATAAGTTATAAGCAATTTCATTTCATTTCATTTCATAAACAAATAATATGAGAAATAATATTTTATAAAATAATTTTTTTTGTTACTGATAGTGATACCATTGCCATTGCCATTAGCATTGTACAGAGCATAAAGTGCTAGAGACCATTGTGCTAAAGACCATAGAGTATATGGTAAAAAGAACAAAAATATATTTGTAGTAAATTATAATATTTTTATATATTAGATGAGTTAGATAAAACTTTTATATATAAAAATATATTTAAGAAAACATAGATGCCAATCAAAAGTGAAGCATCATTATTTAGATAGATCTAGAGAATTATACAGTCATATATATCTAAAATTATTCACAATCATACACATAATATGTAAAATTTTAAGCAAAACTCTGCTCTATATTTACACAAAATGATTATTAAAAAAACAATAAAAATATTTAGTACCATATTTAAAAATAGAAGCTTATTTAATCAAAATAACTTTATGTTTATCTTAAAAGAATCTTGCCACTATATGATATATCTTGTCAAATTTACAGAATGAATATTGCAATGAAGAAATGACTGAATTATTACAAAATTAAGTCCTATTTACAAATCAAAAAAGGTTAACTATGCAGGGGTAAAATGCTATTAGTATTAGAAAGATATACAAAATCAACTATTTTTTAAATTTATAAATGGCTATAACTTTTTATTTGGTCAACAAAATTAAAAAATAAATACATATTTGGAATCCTTGAGTATGACGGAATATATATATATAAATTTTATTTAAATGAAAAAATGAAAATTTTGATTAGAATGGTCTAATAATAATAGGTATATTATAATATATTATAAGTATATAGTCATAGGCTGGCATAGCCTATAGGTATAAGAAAAATAGGCAATCTTAAAGATTCCCACCTTAAATTATTTACAGTTGATTTAATACAAAAACATGGTGAGGGTGTAGAGTGAATATTTAAAAATGTATTGACCCTTAATAGTAATAGTAATACAATCTCTGACTTTAGTGTATAACTATAAGTACAATAACATCTGATTAATCAAGCAAACTTATTATATAGTATATTAAAATCTCTGCAGAGATTGCCAGAGGGGCCTCCAGTTACTTAAGAATAGGTAAGGGTGATTTTATGCTGGAGCCAAAACAATTATTTTCTGCTGGAGTCAAAGTTACAGAATACTACTGAACAGATTATTATGCCCTAACCAAATATATAATCTACATACATAGTTCTATATTCATACCAATCTTCTATATATCATATGTATATAATTTCTATGAAGAATATAGTATATCCTACATATAATCTATATATATGAAAAAGATTAAATCTCTCTATCTGTGGAAAATAAAAAACGTATTACTTATATTTGAGTGTCCTAAAGGCTAAAGACTAAAATACTAAAAGTTAAAACTATCAACAAAAATATATATTATTATAACCATACAATATTAATAATGTAAGAATAAGATATATAATTACATAGTTGGATCTTTCGGAAATGAGAAAAATCAGATTTTATCTTTCAAAGCTTCATGTTAAAATTGTTTTTACAGCCTATAGTTGCGCAGTAAACCATAGTTGCGATAACCAATTTTCAATAAAAATAAAAATGGCGCCGATCATAAATTAATGACGTTCAAATTTAACTGCTGTTTAAACGAGTTTCCTATCTTGTCGCTTATATAATATCTTTGGATTGGATCAATCTTAGATTAACGATAACTATTTCTTTAATTAAGATTTACAGATTGACGAAAAAATGTTCGGGGGCGTGAAGTCTCAGGTCAGTAGTGCTATTAATTTAAATGCGACTAGATTTATCCAATCGAGATTAGTTAAAATATTTGGAATTTAGCTAAATATATTAACTTTAACGTTTCATTAAACTGCTTATTGAAATAGAAGTATTTAATCATATTTTCTTAGAAAGCTCATTATCACGTCTATTATCTGCAAAAAATGATTTCATAAATTTTTTTTTCATGGTTTAAAATTAAAACTTTGTTTTTTACGTCAAAATTTGTAGCAACACTTTAAATATATAAAATAATTATATCAAGGGAAACAAATTAAGTGAAAAATATGATAATTACATTTCTTTATCTTTACTTTGAAACCAAATAATACATTTTTAATAAAGCGAGTGACCAAAATGTTAATACAATCACAAACTTATCAAAACCAGACTTTAAATGAATTACTTCTATTTAAAGTCTATGATCAAAACACACTCCAGGTCCAATCGCAAAATAGTGATTTCGATTTAAAAACGATAGACGAGCAGGCAGTTAGAAAAAGCCTATATGTTAAAGGATGGGTGATATTTAAAAATTATTCAGTGCTATAGTCAATCGCTCTCTAATCGCAATACAGCAGCTATCAATCATTTCCCAGGATATGCGTGGGGTGGTCACAGAATTTTTGTAATTTATAATGTAATTGGATTATAAAAGCAACTTTATGATAGCGACTAGATTGGGATTGCAAATATTAGTAATTTCAATGGATAAAAAGGACATGGAAGCAGCATTCAGGAAAGTGTCTAGTCGCGCGATCAATCTAATCCTATTGTAAAGTGACCTAATGTATATTTATTTACTATAATCTTGATAGAGTAAACTATTAAGATAAGCTAAGATAACTAAGTAAGATAAGTTAAGCTATTTCCATGGAGTAAACCCATAGTTATACAAGTTTTGCTCCAAAATAGTTTGGGTATTAAAATATGTAAAAATATGATTGCGACGTTTCGAGTGTTTTTAACAAGTTATAAAATAGTGGAAGTTACAATTTATATAAATAATGTATTTAAGAGTTGAGTAAATATATTTTTTATATTTGTGTATGCAATCATATACGGCCAATAGTGTTTTAACGCAAAACTTTAACATTATTTTTATTGTGAAAGTGAAGTGAATAAAAGGTCAAAACAATACTTTGACTTTATAACATTTTATAATTATAATTTATTTCTAAGTAATTGAAATTTACTATAGCTAACTATACGGTTTTTACAACGAAGGTTCAATTTTTGTTAATAATATATTACTAAATATTGTTTTTGTTTACACATATGAATACAATATATCTATTCACCAAAAAAGTGCATTTAAAAGTAAGACACATTTCTATAAACAACAATATTATAATTTATCTCGAAAATATATTTATCGTAAAATATAATTGTCCACAATAAAGATCTTAAATGCATTTACATAAAATATAAGCACACAGCAGAATATATTCTTTCAAACTTTAGACATATTAATGGTGTCTTTAGCCATTTTAAGGGCTCCTTCATAGGTCTTATTTCCACCTATGAAACCGCTAGCGTGGACGAAAACGCAGTCCGGAATATTGGTTTTGGTGCTGAGTTCGCTATCTCGCAAACCCCGCCATTCTTCCGGTAACGCCAGTCTGGAACAGGATTGTAATACGTTTCTTATTTGAAATATTTTTTGTTCAAAATAAATAAGAATGCCGAATTACTCACAGAAAGCTATTAATAATAATGTTAAATTTTGTAATTATTTGTTGGCATTTAATAGAAAGCAATGATTCCTTTAAATAGAATCAATGTAGATAAGATAGTAAATAATACTGGATAAAGCCATTTATTGAGTTCACGCTATTCATACTATACAATGAGCTTGATACTACTATTTTGCTACCGTAAAGCTTTTGTAAAATACTGCCTCGAAAACATTTCTAAAATAAAAAAAGTTAAGCAACATTTTTAGATATAACAAATTTTAATTATATTCTACAGATACTTATGATACGTTAAAAATGCCTTAATATTCTAAAAAATAAAATAATTCGTACTACTGATTTTTCACCATTTATACAAAACATATTAAGTTCCAATTTTCTATTAACACTATCTATTGTTTATACGAAATCAATTAAAGATAAAACTATACTGTTACTGAATGTATTACACGATCTTATCACGTCTTATCGGTGGAGGATGCACACTCCCTGCACTAGCAGTTAAATACAGTATAACATTATTTATAACACGAATAAGAAATACACAAAAGTAAAAATAATCACACAGATTAGAAAATGAATTTTACAACATTTTTACCTAAGCAGTTTTGGTGAAAATTTAATGTCGAGTAAAAGTATACCAACTATAAGAAAACATCTCATAAAAAACCATCAAACCCACACTGTTTGGTGTTACCCACACCAGCGGTGGTAAAAAACCACATTTCAAATGATGTTAACAAATGCTGTTAAGAATATAAAGAAGGTCACGTTTTTATTATAGTCAGGTGTTTAACACACTAAACAGTTGTTAGTTCAAGAAATGAATCCAAATGAACTTTCATTGTAAGAAAAAAGCTTGAAACTTTCGATAATAAAAATAATGTAAATTCTATTGTTTGATTTTATAGATAGTAAATTTAATTACGATACACAAAAGAAATCACATTTAAAAAAATGTTTTGTATTGGAAAAATCTAGTGTTGAAGATATTCAAAATTCATTATATTAGTATAACATAGCGAATTAAGAACAAGGTTTTATGAAACTTTGGGGTTTTTGAGAGGTTATTTAACAGACCACAAAAAGAGCTAGCCACGATGGAAGTAAAAAGAGTCGAACCTTTGGCCGAAGGCGCTGTTTTCGTTCGGTGGGATGGCCTGAACTCGCCACTGTCCATTGAGATCTGGATAGAGGACGAAGAGCGCCTCTTGTTCTTTAGGTTTCTGGTCCCCATCGCCATTGGCCAAGGCAGACGCCGCCTCAGCCTCTAGAGAAAAGAGATGTGCCTTCCAGGGACAGCCGCCATTATCGAAGCGCAAGATGGCCCCACTTGGGTCCACAGATGTGCGATTAGCAAGAGCGTCTGCAACAAGTTGTCGGGCAGGCCACCAGGACTTCTTCAGAAAGGAGAGCCTATCCTCAAACTCTTTGCCCACCAGAGACATGGCGTCGTTGAACCGGTCCTGAGTGGTAGTAGGTTTACACAGATCCCGCGTTATATTAATAAAACATTACCAGACTACAATTATTTATAAATTCTGTTTCAGTATGTGTAAAACTATATTTTAACGCAAGTTCAGAATAGTTAATTTTAATATTTTTCAAACATACACAATCACGAACTATATTAGAAGAAGAACTCAGTACAAATAGTAGTTAAGTAGTGTAATTTTTTTCCTGAAAATCAATGTGCAAACTTTTTTAAAAGACTTGATAATTCTTTAGTGATATATGGATTAGTTATTTTAACGAGACATTTTAAATATACTATTAAACAGTATTTATATTTATAAAAAAACAATAAATACATACTACAACATTAAAACACAAGAATCAATTAAAATCAATATATATTTAAACGACTTATATGGAACGAAAATGCTATGCCCGTGATCACATTGTACATTACCATTAGACGTTTCACATGACAATTATGAGTGCTAGGTATAATAGCGTTAAACTATATAATTTCACGGTATATAATGTAATTTAAGGTGAAATAAATGTCACATCTATACCTACCGTATTTTCCGAAGTATAAGCTACACCTTTAATTTAATAATTTGCATCTCATATTTTGAAACAAAAGTGGGGGGGGGGGGTGGGATGCGGCTTATACTACATAAAAAATAACTACATAACTACATATAAAAATAACTATATAATAACTATATATATAACTATAATTATAAAATAACTACATAACTACATATAAAAATAACTACATAACTACATAAAAAAATGTAATTTCAATGGTATATTAAGAAAATTATAACCATACAATAATAGTACGATATTTACTCATTCATTAGGAAGGTCATTTCAAAATCTTAATCAATACATATCTAGCTGTAGTACCTATATTATATACTTATCTAATAATAAATAGCTGCATCATATCTACCTATTTAGTATTATACCTAAATCACTGATTTTGGACTCAAAGGAGGGGGGGGGGGGGGGGGTTGGGGGGGCGGCT
>JAYRBW010033782.1:11563-33061 GCA_036023295.1 Invenusta paracnida | reverse complement strand
TAGGTTTAACTTTTATAAATATTATGTATATTGCACAGGAAAAAGAAAAAAATATTAATAATTTTTATTTTAAAAGTTAATGTAACAGTGCATATTTAATGTAAATGTTGTGTAAATCCTAGCAAGGTATAGATAGACCTTGTGATGCAAACAAATTACCATAAATTTTAAAATATTTGTTTAAAATAATCAAATTCTTTATATTTTGAAAAATTTAAATTATTTATAAGAGACATAACTCATTTATTTTAAAATACACTCAGTAATGTACACACCCACATATATATATATATGTATATACATAAATAAGAATATAACATATTGATTATATTCCTACATTTAAAACTAGTGTTATTGTTTATTCAAAGTAAAATAAGCACTTTTTGCTGTATAGATTGCAGATGGTATACTTTGAAAATTTAGTCAAACAATGATATTTTTTTCTTTTTTCACCTGCCCTCACTTTTTCAGGGTCCATGTAATGAAAAACACAAAATTAAATCAACTTGCCCTAAATGTTACTTTATATTTCTTCAAAATGTACCTACCTATAATTAAATGTTATTCTTACATCTAAGGCTATTACAAATAGTCAAAGTGTCTACAAATAAATTAATTTCAAAATAATTAGACAATTATTATTGATTATATAATATAAAACAAATATTGAATCAGAGTTTTTATAAACATTTCTGAACCAGTAACTCTAGCTAAGGTCACATAATTGAATGACCAAAACAATTACTAATATTTATAAAATACACTTAAGTAACTTGTTTTTAGAGGTAAGTTGAAAACATATACATAATATGTCAAGATATTGGTTAAATAAAAAGAAGTAATAAATAAATACATAAATAAAAATATTGTGGGAAAATTATATTTTTGTTTAAACTTTAAAAAAATAATAGGACTGCATTTTTAATTTGTTTATTTTTGCTTTCAAAACAATTTATAATAAGTTAAAAACATTAATAATTTTAATTTGATGCACTCATAAAGTTTAGTTATGAAGCATATTAATATGAAATCAGTTTACACTTTATAATATATATTTAATCATTTTAAGTTATATATACATACATATATATATTTAAATGTTAAAATGCAACATATTTTTTCTTAAAAATTGTATGTGCTTATAGTACTCATGTACTCAATGCCATGGAACTGCTATGGCATTTTCAGGGTCATAATCTTGGTAAACAGACAATTAATTATGCCCTGCCACATAAATATCATTTCAATATTTCTCTTTTGAGGATCTTATTTTTTGGATTTCATTTAGATATATATGTAAATATATATCATGAGTCATGACATATATGATATAATTAAAGTAGATCTATTAATTAAATAATATGTAAAACTTTTTTATAATCAAATTGATGCAAATTAATTATATAATTTATAATTTATAATTAAGCCTAAGCCAAGGACAAGGTATATTTATTAATCTTAGTATTTCTGCTACTCTTAGTCTTATTCTTACATCTTATTGTCCAAGTATAGATATTAGAGTATAAGTATACTTATTCTTATAAGAATAAGACTATTAAAGTTATAGACTTACAAAACTTGCTCCTTGGACAATAAACAAGGTGTATAGAGTGCTGCCTAGCAGTATTTTAATATATATCACTGGAGTGCCACCTAGTGGTATTTTAATATATATCACTGACACTGGAGTGGCGCTAAGTGGTACTTTAATATATATCACTGGAGTGCTGCTAAGCAGTACTTTAATATATATGACTGGAGTACCACCAAATTATACTTCAATGTAATACATCCCATTATGTTTTATTTATAGGCTGATATAAACAAAGTGTAAATAAAAAAATGTAGATTTTATAATTAATATGCCACATTAATGTTATATGTTCAAAAGAAATTATCAACTTTAGAAATATAAAACACATTAATAATATGTTTGCAAAGTCTAAAAATATATATAAATTGGTATAATTTATACAATCCTTATTGATAACAAATTATACTATATAGGAAAAAACAGTTTGAGTAAATAAAATCTATATTCTGTGATTTAATATGTATTAATTAATTTATGAGCGGCACTCACAAAAAGACTATAGTTCTTTTAAGTTTAGTACCATTAGGCGGTACTCTAGTCTTTTCAATTATAGGACCGCTCATGAGCTGCAATGTATAACCGGCTGACAATAAAACAGATTTAATTGTGATTTAAAACAGATGAAATGCAATTGTGTAACATTGAAATATATCTTTAAATAAAGCTATGAAATTAAACTTTAAATAAAAGCTCTTATTAATATTATAAATATAAATCAGCAGAAAATTCATCTAAATTTACAAACCTTAAAAATCAGGATCCAAATTCCCAAAACTATGTTTCTAAACTTGCGGCATTTGGTATAAATAGCTAAATAAACAATCTTAGTTTATTTAAAGAAAAAATGTTATGAAAATTTCTACAATTAATACTAACTACTATATTATTATGTATATAGTTTGCAAAATGAATTACTGATTGTTTAAAATTTAATTTGCATTATGTATACCATCCTCCCATAATATAATATATTAATCTTCTAAGACTGCCAGAATACATAAAGAAATAATCGCAAAATCTGAATGAAATTATTGTGTTAGCATTTGATGTGACCTGGCCGTATTTGACATGGCCTTGTCAGCATTTGATCTAGCAAAATACGCGATTTTAAAAATAAAATCTCAGCTGTCTCTATTTGATCGGTTAAAAGCTATTGTAACACCCTTTTCACCGTTTTTCTATTGCTAAAACTGTTATTCATTGCTTTATAGATATCCTGGATAACGAGGGTGATCACATTAAGTGCATCCTACATAAACTGTTAGCCCCCGATATGGAAGCCTTGTTAAATCGAACTGGAACCTCAACAAAACAAAGTGCTACCTTCTTTGAAAAAACTTATTTTTGGAAGGATATTATATCTGTCTTGTTACAAATTATTAGCTAGCTCTACATATATTATTACCAGCAAAGAATTGGGTTTTAATCAATTATAAACTATATATTCTTATTATATTTTTTTCATTTTAATATGGATAATGCCTTTGCATGCGTCAGAAGAATTATATAAATGTGCAATTTGGTAGCATTCGACATATAGCATGCACTTATATTTTTTTGCAATTTATGTTAATATTGTAAATATATATATCCCATAAGTGCCAGAGTCTACAATGTTTGCTCTTTCCCAAAATAACGAAAAAATTGCAAAGTCCGTCATCTCCAATTTTTCAAAATGGAAGAGACTGCTAGAATTATACATATATATATATATATATGATTAAGTAAGATATATCTATATCTAAACTGTAAAATTCATAAAAATGTCAACAAAAAATTAGAAAAATATGCATAGCAACGGTAAAATACTTTCTTTTCCTATCTTATATTAATTAGCGTATTATGTAATAACTAGACATGTATTTATGTGAGTTTAATTGCTTCTTGTTTCATTTCTATACTCTAGGGTCATTTCGATTTTGATTATAGATATATAAAGCGCAAGTATACGTTAAGAGATGCTTAACTTATATTTATATATACATATATAGAAATAGTTCTTATTGAGCCAATAATTATCTGTTCACTTCAACCATCATAAAATACGCCGACGACACCACCGCCGTCACAACCCTATATGACGCTTCAACTGTCCATACTAACATTGAAAGTATAATATCCACTGTTGACTCAGAGAGCAAAGAACTTGGCATGACTCTAAATAGAACTAAACCTCAAATTATTTGCGAGAATCCTCGCAAAAACCCCCCGTACTGTGATAACATCAAACTCCTCAGAATTTATATTAGCCTTAACAGAAAATGGAAGACCCATATATCTGCTATCATAAAATCTGCATCTATGTAAAGATTACTTTACCCTCTCCGTCGAATCAAAAACATCATTGATAAACGAGCTCTCCTAAAAATTTACTTCTCCAACATTCGTAGTATCATAGAATACGGCTTGCCTCTTCTCATCGGTGTCAACCAACAATAGTCTGAAGTCCTTGAAAAATATCAGAAACGAGCTATCCGGATGATATACTACCCAGAAAACATCCCCAACGACCTAAACATCCCATCACTAGCTTCCAGGAGATCTTCTTTCGCTAAAAACACTATCTCCAAGCTCACAAAAACAGTGCACATGCTCTCCATCCTCTTATCCCACACACCCTTCCTAGATCTAAACATTTCCTCCAACCACCCTCATCTTCCACTTACAGACTTAACTCTTTCATCCCCAAAACAATTATCATAATTAATGCTTTTCTCTAATTGTATATACCATCTTTAAATGTATTTATAATTATATTTGTAATACACATTTCTATAATTGAATATACCATAAATGTATGTCGTAGTTTTCATAGTCTATGTACCTGTCAATTTTTTCGTATTTTTTTGCAATAAAACATGTTATTATTATTATTATCTGGGTAAAATATGCTTTGTGCATGATTATTTGTATTTATTTTAAAGTTAATCAGAAAATATACTTCATTCCTGTTTGTAGATGCAAAATTAACGTTTCTTCACTAATAATTTAATAAAATATATTAGAAGAATACAATAATAGAATTTGAAAGCTTTTGTTATAAAAAAAGTTGAAATGTTTAAGTTATGTTTTTTTGTAATAAATGAAGCAGATATAAACTATAACGATATAATCAAACTATATATAATATTTGCATATATAACTTAAATTTAGCGCTTTATTCTTTATTAGAATAATAATACTGTTTACTGGCTGTCTTATAAGTGTATTTACATTAATCGGATTTTGCTCTTTACTTCCCCATTCATTTATGCATTAATTGTTTCTAATCTAATTATAAAAGTTTCTAAATAATGCAGATTTAAGGACGTCTACCTTGTTGAAGATATGAACCAAGAGAGTTCCAGAGGTGATCTTGAATTCGAACTTCATCGAATATAGCGAACTCAAGACCAAGATTCCATGCAGAGAATGGATTGAAGTAGGAGTAGATAAAACAAACAAATGATGAAAAAAATATAGCCGCTACAATTAACAGCCAGACGCCGTAGGAAAGTGGTCTGCAAATGATAAAATAATCTTTAAGAAATTATAATAGAATTTGTCGAGTTTAATTATTTAATGATGCAGATAACACAACTGTCACAGAACAGAACAGAACCAATAAAAATAGGATGGCGGAAAAATTATTGAATTGTACTTGAAAATGTTTCATCAACGAGGCACATTTATACATATTGGAAAATGTAGAAAGCATCACAATAAAATGATTTTAAAAGTTATTGTTCTGTAGGTTTCCCTATGTCAAATTTGAAAATTTCCAATGAGTGTGTTTTACATTCGCATTTATAAGTTCTTCAAAGTTGACATTAGGTAATTTAAGTGACATACCATTAGACGTGCTACAAATATGAATTTTAGAAATTCAAATTCGTTCGATTTCATTTCGAAATAAAAGAATTGCTTATAGGTTTAATTTAATCAATTTAACAATTCAACAATTTAATTAAAAATTGTTGTCGCTACTATTTAATAACTTCCATGAATTAAAAGATAACGATTTTTCATGCTCTACAGTTAACTAAGGAATACAAATAACATGAAAAATCTAAATATTTATATTGAGGTGAGGGATCTGAAAAAAATATGAAAGTGGTTCTCAAATGATAAAATAATTTTTAAGACATTAGAATAGATAACACAACCGTCACAGAACAGAACAGAACAGAACAGAACAGAACAGAACAGAACAGAACAGAACAGAACAGAACAGAGCAGAACAGAACAGAACAGAACAGAACAGAACAGACAGAACAGAACAGAACAGAACAGAACAGAACAGAACAGAACAGATCAGAACAGAACAGATCCAATAAAAATAGGATGGCGAAAAAATTATTGAATTATATATTTGAAAATGTTTCATCAACGAGGCACTTTTATACATTGGAATATGTAGAAAGCATTACAATTAATGATTTTAAAAGTTATTGTTCTGTAGGTTTCCCTGTGTCAAATTTGAAAATTTTGAATGAGTGTGTTTTACATTCGCATTTATAAATACTTCAAATTTTATATTAGGTAATTTAAGTGACATACCATCCATTATACGTGCTACAAATATGAATTTTGGAAATTAAAATTCGTTTTATTTCATTTTGAAATAAAAGAATTGCCTATAGGTTTAATTTAATCAATTTAACAATTCAACAATTTAATCAAAAATGTTGTCGCTACTATTGTATAACTTCCATTAATTGAAAGATAATGATGTGTCATGTTCTACAGTTAACTAAGGAATACAAATAACTTGAAAATCTAAATTTTTATATTAAGACGAGTTATCTGTAAAAAATTTCAGGAAATAAGAGTTTCTGGATAAGAGCCTTATATTTCATTATACTTTTTTGGTAGTCTTTGCAGTTTGTTGCATACTCCAACGCTGCCGACATTTTCGACTACTAAAATTCTCACAAGTAATAAGTGAATCTAATGATTTCCAGTTATTATTTATATAATTCTAGTTGAATAATGCAACTCTACCTTTATTTAAGTATTCTTTAAAACTTTCATTTTGTAGGATTCTAAATATACGTAAACAATAGTATATACAATTATATCTACTAAAAAAATTTTAAAACATAAACCTAGAAATATGGAAACTTGGGATACATACCGACACAATCGAAGCGGTAGCGACATTTTTAAACAATTTCAATATATTTTCATATCAATTAAAAATGTTGTTGGTCAGAAGATAATTAGTCAATCCTATAAAAGATTCACCAATTTAATAAATTTATCGTAGTAGGTGACTAATTGTGGAAGCCCTAAATGGAGTGTGTTGAGGATAAGTATAATGGTAGTCTTCACCGGTAGACGTTCCAGAGTTTATTGGTTGCAGTTGATCGTCTTAGCATCATTCCAAGCTGCTCATCGAAGAGAGGATGAAGATAGTCGATGACTCGATCCCGATAGTCAGTGTATGTGAAACCACTGGAGGCAAAGGCGGCTATCTAGAGAAGAGCGAGGGTGAGAGCGTCATGGATGATTGACAAAAATTAGGATACATTCATTTTTTTTAATAATGAACAATCCATAATAACGAATATTATTATAACAAGATATAACCAAAAATCAACGTTTAATTTTAATAATAGGTGCAATGAAACACCAAATCAGAAACAAAGCAGGTATAATAAATTGTAATGGAAAAACATGCGCTCATTGTAATTAATATATATGCTGTGTCATCAAAGTAGACCGAAGTTAATTTAATAATGCTCAATATTAATATACTACGTATTAATAAAAAATCATTTAATAAACATGAAGAGAAAAACAATTTTCTAAAAATATATGATGAATATATCAGTTATGTACACTCATTATCAAGTAACGTGAAATAATGTGAAAATAATGTTTAACAAATTGCTGATATATTTCTAATATAATGGCAGTTTTTTTTTTTTTTTCTACATTTTTTCTTTCTTGTACATTGATATATGGAAGAAACCTTTATGTACGTACACCCATTTGTAGATCTCCAACACATCCACTGAAGATGGGGCTATTTGGCATGGGATTCCCCCAGGTTTTGTCCGTAGGTGCATAGACATCGGGTCTATACAAGAGGAGAACAAATATATGAAAGAACATTTATTTTAATTAATAAATTTTAATGAGAAGAAGATACAGACAGTTTAATATTGATAGTTAGATGAAATGAGTACGTAGTGTATGAAAGGTTAATAATAAAACAAGCTATAGATATAACTGTTGTATTTTTATGTGTTTTGAAAATGATTATGAGTAAAAAAAATTATTTACCAGAAATTCGTGCTTAAAGTATTGATTTTATGCGCAAAAATTTGTTCTCATATTATTTGAATTATAAAATAGTAATATATATTAATAAATTGGGTATTACTCTAGTAAAATTGTATACAAGTATATCCAGATCAAAATCTATATTATTAAAACGAAATGCTATTTTGAATGGAACTTCCATTCAAAATAGCATTTCGTTTTACTTTGTATAATTATGTATAATATAAGTACATATATTATTTGTATTAACTATTATATGTATAATATGTATATGTATGTAAATTAAAACATTTAAATGAAAGATAAAACACATTTTAATTATAATATCTCATCGTAAAGAATAACTGATTACCAATAGCTGCATATTGTGTATAACAATTATAAATTCTTATGAAATATTTTGATGATTAAAATGTATAATAGGTTTTAGATATTTTATTTGAAATAAAGGTGTGAGAGTAAATAAAGGAATATTATATATGTATATATAGATTATATTAAATCGTTTGAATCCTTTTATTTTAGTTTTCTATCCCTTGTTTATTTTTAAAATATAAAAATATAAAAATATCATGTAATATATATTATTTACATTGATAATAAATTGAGTAAAATATTTGTTCATTCATTTTAAAAATCAGTTAAAATAATAATATTTTCATTCGAATCATTTTCTTTTACCTACTTCCACAATTATTGTTAAAAATTAAAGGTGAAATAAAAGCATATCCTAATAAAATGTTACTAATAACATTAATGATCTACAACATATCTAATATTGCATAAATTGAACAAAAATATAATTTGATTTGAAATTTATAGCAAAGAATCTCCGCTTTCTGACAAAGAATACTCATTGTCGTGTTACGTCCTGTGTTAAGATAGTTGTAAACGATTCCCAAATCAAATATTTTTATTTACCCCATTCCATTTCACTAACTCCACTTTGCGAGTACACACAAAAGGGTTCAGTAAACTTCTTGATTCCATCGATTTCCACTTCATAATACAATTATTCCAAAATAAGCATGGCAGTAAAACAAATGTAAACTTAATCTAATATAAATCTAAATCTACTAAAAAACATTTCTATTGATACTTACAAGTATTTATAATCGTCTTGATGTTATATATATTTATAAAAGAATGTCGATTATATATGATTAATCAAATAAGAATTTTTTCTAAGATATAATATTTTAATAAATTGTAAAATAATACAATATATAAGATATAGAGTTTTTCTCTTGTAGTATTTTGGATAAATATAAATATAATTTACGTCAAGGGAAATTATTAGAAATTTAACAAAATGCTAACAAAATACATAAATTCAAAGATAATTATAATAGTAATGAATTTTAATATAAAATACCATTGTTATATAGTGATATTTAAATAATGCTACCAATAACTTAATATATAAGATTAAGTTGAAACCGTAATTAATATATGAAGACAATTAAAATACCAATATAGAACTACCAAATACTAAGATAGTGCCAAAGAATTTGATTGAAAGTAATAAATATTAAAATAAACTTATGTGATAAAATCATAATATATACGATTTAATATAATTAAATTTTCAAAAATAGTTTTCATTAAAATAAATATTAAATTTTACAATAATTGCATAAGCTAAATTGTTAAATTTATTGCTTATTGCTATAACTCTTCTGCTCAGTATTGAAGAAATCATGTTTGCTTTAATTTTTCAATTAAAAAAGGCATTTTTTAAATAGTGTATGAACTTTATTATGTAATTCTTCAAATCTAATTTACTTTTGTTACTTTAAGAAGTCTTTAAAATTCTTTATTTAGACTGGGTTTTTTGATATATTTAGGTACATTGTAATTGATGTAACACGTACTTTATTATGATTCGTTCGTGCTAATTTTTCTTTCATCTTGTAGATTACTATTATACTCATCAAAGACTAGACAGTACCTACTTTTAGAATTTTCAACTACGATCTGGTTCTAAATTTTATATACATGTACTTAATGATTGATTCGGGGACGTCTTTTGCTTAGTTCTTTCTTTTAATTAGCCATAAATTGATTTCATATTCCCCTCTTCCACGTTCTACAAAGCTTTTGACAATATGTTTTCCGTGTTTATTTGACGAAATAGAGAGTGATGTTTTGCAAGGTAAAGTTTTTTGATTTTCTCAGTATATAGATATGCTTTGAAAATACGCTATTTTACATTCTTTTCGTGTTTTTTAGGCATCGCTAATCGATTCATTTTCTAATTGTAATGCATATATTGGTACTATACATAGCACTATTAACCAAGAACACTAAATCGATGACAAATATCAATATATTTATTATACGTAGTAAAAATTGTATAATAAACATGTTCCTAAATACACATTGTAGAGTAATACTACTTACTATTTTTATAACTTACTACAAATTAAAAAAGATATCTGCATTACCATTTAATCTTATTTTAGAATATTGTAATATAATATGCATGTAATTTAAGTGGAACTCACACAAAACTCATTTCTACTGCCATATAGTCCAAAATGTCGCGAATGTAACCGGATGTTTCGTTGATATGCTTGAATGAGCCTGTTGCACTATAGAAATAAGGTTCAAACTGCAATGAAAGAGAAATAAATAGTACTTCTTCTCAAGTTTCATTTATATATAAATTCATGTATAATTGAAATAAGGACATATTTCAAATTTCAAAAATGGACAACTTCATTAATGACATGTTTATACCTAATCTAATTATTTCTTTGTAATTTTCTTTTTCTTTTCAAATGAGACGGATGCACCTACCTCAGGCGAGCAGATTCTGATAGTCCGATTGTTCCAGCCATCGAAAGTGTTTGCAAAAACGAATCGGAATCCTCCTGTGGGTCTTAGCCCCTTTTCATTGGTCCAGAGCCCGCTGACCTGTATACTAGTCTCACTTGTGTAGGCTTTAGTTACCGTGGAGACGACTTCGACAGGTGGTAGGGGGATGGTGGATAATGCCACATTGCGTGATGAAGACCAATATATTGGAAGTTGATCAAGCGATGTTGGGAGGGACGGCGTGGTCAACTGCAGAGGACAAAAATAAGAGTGATTAAGGTGATAATTACATTATCAAAAGAAAAATATATCCTGATAGTCTATTTACAAATGAGTAGCTATAAATGTGTGACTAATTATCTAAATCATTAGACTATAATATTACAGTAAACATTCACTTACTATTGGGGAATTAACATGATACCTAATTAAGTCATCTGTAACAGGCTACTGTCAAAGGTTGGGTTGCAAACGAGAAAAATAATCGCTAATTATATTAGTAGGTATACATATATATGTATATGAGTACTCATATCCAATAACTCATGGTGTGAATACAATTATTACAATTCTCAGCAGACACCCTTATAGGTATCCATAAGTATCAACGACATAGACTTTAGGAAGCATTTACCTACACTATGGCATGACAAAGTAAAATTATGATTTGTGTTTTTTTACTACATAGTTATATATATATTTGGATAATTTTGTTGAAGTTCAAATAGGTTTATAAAATAAAGGCTAGGTTATAATTAAAAATAATATCAATAAAGAAAAATGTTGAATTGTTAATAATTAACATATTGGAGAGGAATATTTGTAACAGCATAAGTGAAAAACGATCCTTACATTATTGATTATTGCTTGCAAAGCGGGGCCGATGGTGAGTTTGACTCCCGCCTCACAATTGAAGGCTTCATGGGTGACATTATTACGGAGAAGTTTCTCAATTGCCTCTCTGAGGACGCGAACCGTTTCATAGAGAACCAGTTCAGTTGGCTGACAGGACAAATTTCCAGTAGAATAAACATTATATTATCAATAAATAGGTAATATTTATTTACAAAGCTTTAACGATTGAGGTATATTAGAAACATCATGTTAATTATCTGCATAGTTTTAAGATATAATATAGTATAGTTTCAAAAATGTAAGTATTACTTTATATTTATTTTTAATTTATAAAAATGGTGTTCTTTGAAACGCCCACTCAGTTTTTCGTTGTAATAAAAATGTGTTACCTAAGTTTATGAAAGTTCTACACTTTCAAGAAAAAAATGTGTCCAAAGAATAAAAATATCTATCTATATATTCATAAGAAATGCAACTAAGATCAACCATACGCTATTTTTTAGAAACTGATTTATATATTCTATCTTTTATAATACAGTGTTTATGTACGACTTTTTACAAAGCACAGCTTCTTTATAACAGTTTTATATTTAGACTAAGCATAAATAACTAAAGAAACATTATTGACTTTACAACATAACACATGACATCCATGACATATTTCATTATCAACTCTATTCGTTCTACCTGAATGTTTCCTGGGTCGCAAATTCCGAACATCTCCCGGAAGCGTCTGGAACAATCGTTTGACCCCGATAACAACTGTTGGGGACTCGTCTCACGAAGAAAGGCGACATTAGAGTACCCAGGAAGCAGATGGAGGATGTCGTTTGGACGACTGTTACCCTTGACAACAGTCCAGAAGAAATCCTGACGCAGAACTTTAGTAGCATTCGCCTGTATGACATTTTAAAATAAATAAAGGATCGATAATAATTTAAGTAAGAAACATATGTCAAAATATAAATCAATATAGAAATTTTACTCAATTTACTTTTACAAAAATAGATCTACACGTGCTTATGATAAAAATCATTTAACATTTTTTTGTTACGACTATTTTGTATAATGAATATTTGTGCAACAAATAAGATGAAGTAAAGATTAATACACGTATATATACCTAAGTAAATACAAATTCTTTGAGGGCCAACCTGTTACGATGAAATAGTAATGTACACTTGGAGAAAAAAATGTAACTATGTTAGTCAAATTAATAAATTTATGAGAGGAACATAATTGGAGTATATTTTATAATATATTCATTTCTTCATATATGCCTATAGGCACAAATTAATTAACATTTACAATGAAAATTAAAACAATCAATATATTTACATTATTAGAAAAATATATTAATAAAAAATGGAGAAGTAAGACAAAAGATATTTGTCAATGTTAGTAAAATCCCTCTCAAAATGTATTTCTAGTCTACAATATATTCGTACTCAGCTGTTAACTACGACGGGGAATTTGGAATAATGAGGAATTTCTAATATGATAGAAATAATTCTGTCTAACTTAAGATTATTGAAAACAAGTATGACAACCACTCACTGCTTCCATAACCAGCTTCAACGGTTCTGTATCCATGACTACGACAACATCCTTGATTTTCCACTGTTTTATCTTGGCGGTTTGGTTTTTGACATTGGTAAGTGTATTCGGCCAAGAAACCATCATTGTGGCAACTTTGAGGTTTATATTTGTCAAATGTTGGATGATGCGGCGAACTATGGCGTCAGCTTTAAAAGTGGATCAAAGTATTGTTTTGGGTATTATACGTATGATTTTATTTACTGGTTTAGTAAATGGTTGATTGGTATTATTGACGTAGGTAGTATAGGAGTACGGGTATAGGATCCGTTTCGATGTTGTTAGATAAGTCTTTAAAAACACCCAGCTCTCATAGTGTTGTACATTACGTAATAACTTTAATGTTATAAAATCATTATATATAAAGTTTTGCCCTAAGATATTGACTAAATGACGAACCTTTTACAATTCGGCAATGAATAACATTTACTTTTTATGTTTATTGGTTTTAATTCAAAATATAAAAACTAATTTAAATATAAGTACCCAATAAAGAAGTCTACTTTAAAATTTGAAATTTTACTTTTATGATTCATTATGTTTTTGAAAGGTAAACATCTACAAATTATTTATATAAGATATACACATTTAGATGGTAAAAAAATACATTTTATGTTAAGAAAATTGTTTTTGAGTGAAATAATTTGAATTTTTTAAAAAAAAAAGCTCGTCAAATTAAAAACACGATAAAATTCTTATAAATTTTTCAACAGTATTAACAATATATATTACATAAATCTTATTAGCACACATTATTTCTCTATATTACATTTATATTTTTTTACATCTATATTATATTTTTTAAACATTAAATTGTCAAATTCCTACTTATTTCATAAAATAATCACAGGTAATGTCGTTGTTAATTTCAAAACCATTTCAAAAATTCAAATGTGTAAAATTCAGTAGATATGTAAGAAATACAACGTAAGAAATTTATCAAAAAAACAAATGCTGCCTGTTTTAAAATACAAGATTGAAATTGTTATAAGTTTTATATATTTAAATAATAGTGTGCCTATTGTATTTTATTTTTTATCAAAAGTAAATTACTATTGATAAAAAATAAAATACAATTACTAATAACTATAAAACATTGTTTTATACTAACTAAGTTTAAACATCTTTTACAAAATTTAAATTTTGCACAGCAAGTAAATATTCTTTTGCACAAAGCATTCCGCTTTGTGTAGAATAAATTAAATGTAATCAACAAACAATATATTTTACAATAATTAACTAATAATAATACATAGATGTATAATAAGCAGCAATGTATAGTACATACATATACTGTATTAGTACATTAGTATAGTACTTATATAAATGTAATATACCTTACTAAATACAACTTCATACAAATGTAGATATATAGGACAATAGTATACAGTACGAACTTGCAATATACCACATTAAACTGTACTTTATATACTGCATAATGTATATTATGAAGCTTACATTGAAAACTATCGTACATGACAAGCACTGTGTTGGGTTTGTTAAAGACAATCATTTCTCCGGCTGTACGAACGAGACTATCCAGATGAATTCGGTTGACGACAGTAAAATCTGCAGTAAATACGGATAATTATAAGGGACTATATAAGTTTATCTGACAAAATAAGATTTTCTGTGACAATGATAAACTAAGAGATACATTAATGACACAAATAGCTAACTCTATTCATATGGGGATTTTGAGCGCGGGGAGATGGCGGGATCGACGATCATTTCACAATAGTCATTTCGAAATATGCACAAATGCCGTAAGACATAGTGTAGAATATTAGGAATATAAAACTTTTGAAATTGTATTAAATTATAAAATAAATTTCTGTATAAATCTTTTATTCAATATTTTCAATTCATTTGATTGTTTGGTCAGTGATCAGGGTCTAGAACAAATTTCAAACAAAATAATGAATTATATTTTAAAAATGTGCTGACGATTTATGATGCCAAATATTATGAATTTTCGTATATTAATATATCGGCATCTTAATTATTCAAAAAATGTAGCGAATCTTATTTGTTATTATTAGATATTGAATTATAGACTAGTTTATATATAATATTATTTTTTATAATGATTTATTATTAATTAAGTAACACGTCTAATTTTTTTAGGATAACATTTCTGTTAATAATATTTATTTGATGAGCAATTATAAACAACTATAATATACTTATTACTAATGTGTACTCCTTTTTTGAACACTTATACCTAGTTTTGTTATGAAACTGACACATTTTCTCAAATAAACTGGATATAAAGTACAGAAAGCCTGAAGTCATGATTTTTACTTTGTTTGTTTGCTTGTTTCTTCTCTATTAAAAATGAGCTATATAGGTATATGCTGCTAGGATCACACGCTTGCAGAAGGATTTGTTGATGAAGGAGGCAAACACTATGAACATTATTGAATATAAGTATATTTATGTATTGATCAGCTGAAAGAGCTTGATTACGGTGGCTATATAGCAACAGTTTAAAATTCGTGACGTTCAGATCGATAATATTATCATTGTGCAAATAACTGAGTTCTAGAGCCTGTTTCATGTCGAAAATACTTATCATATAAGTAAATACTTATTTACTTATGCACTTATTTAAAATACTTATACTTATCACTTTGTCTTACGTCGAAACATAAGTTTATATAAGTAAATACTTACGTTCTTATCATAAGCATATAAGTGAATAAGTGAATACTTATGCTTCTATTATACCCATGATTTGTTGTTCAATATTATGTTTAGTACCTAAGTTTCTGTACTTGAAATGTAAAAAACTCAATCCATAATATATATTAAACTACGAATAATATGTACTTCAATTATAAGAGCAAAGTTATTAAGATAATATTACTTTTTATTCAAATATGAAAAGATGCAATCGTTATATAGCCCTTGTAAATGGAAATTTGCTCTTCCCATTTGTAGATGTAAATGATGAAAATGATCCATTTAATCAAATGCCTGAGTCTGTTTTTTTAAGAATTTCGATTTTCCAACTATAATTCATCACATTTAATAACATAAATTTTGTACGGAGAAGTTAGTCATGTTGGCAGTGTACACGAGGCAAGGGTGTGGGATGAGTCGGAGGTACCTACATTAATAAAGGATGTCATGCTATCATTGCTTGGTGATAGTGCCTATCCTTGGAGATGGTATCTACTCACTCCTTACGATTCACGAATGCGCAACAACTTAGATCAACTCCAACTATATTTCCAACGACGTTTACTTTCAGCAAGGCAGTATGTTGAACAGACAATTGCTTAAGCAACATTTCACCGTTTATGCTCTTGAAAAAGTGCCCAAAGTTATACTGGCTTGTTGTGTACTGCATAACATATGTTGACATTTACTATTCCCGTTCCTGATCGAAATCTTCCGGAAGAAGATATTGGTCAAGAAGATCATGAACATTCAAATGCTATTGGAAATGCGGTGTGCTAAAATGATATTGACTGTTACATTGTGTAAACATTTTATCGCTCAAATTTTAACATCATATTGGTTTTGACTCCTAATCCTCTTGACTTATTATAATCCAATTACAATTCTCAACATGAGACTAGTTCATAAGTTATAAGTAAAAACCATAAGAAACTTATCATAAGCCATAAGTAAAAAACATGAGTTACTTATCATAAGAAAGAATTTGATGTGAAACCGACTATAAGTAACTATAGTACTGGAAACTTATCATACGTTTTCAATGTGACACAGGCTCCAGTTCAAACAATATAATATATAATTACAAAATAAACATGTATTTGCATGGCTAGAATAAATAATAAAGTTAAAATATTACAAATATTAATTAATCGGTATTTTTTATTTAAATAAGAACTTAGAATATCATGTTGGATAACATTTTAAAATTATAATAGGAATATTACAAATTGTTATTTTTATACGAATTTTCTCAATATACTAAGCTATTATAGTATAAATGCATACCTATAGCGTATTCAAATAAAATAGTCTAAACTACCTTAAAGAAATAGAAGAATTATTTATGTAATGAATAAATAGCTGATGATTTCATAAGTCTGACATTTTTACAAAATATAAGTTTATATAAAAGATACGCATATTTCTATTTTTCTTAACCTGTTTTCTTTTTTCTGTAATTATTTTTTTAAAACGCAAGAGCTTAATCTCCCGTAACTTTTCCTAACTATATGCTTAACAATATTTAATAACTTTTTCATCACATTGGCACTCTCCGGGGCATGCTATATGGCGGACGAAAGGGGACAAAACGATATTCACTCTAAAATAGCTGAAAATAGTGAATTTCAATCCTCAAAAATGAATTTCTCTCAAGATTAGTGAATTTCTCTTCGGAAAAGAGAATTTCACTTTAAAATAGTGAATTTTACTGAATAACAGTGAATTTCACTAAGGTCTAATGAATTTCTGTCGTGAAAAGTGAATTTCTCTCAAGAATAGTGAATTTCTCTTGGGAAAAGAGAATTTCACTGTAAAATAGTGTATTTCACCGAATAACAGTGAATTTCTTTAAGGTCTAGTTAATTTCTTTCGTAAAAAGTGAATTTCTCTAGTGAAAAGAGAATTTCTGTTTAAAATAGTGAATTTTACTGAATAACAGTGAATTTCACTAATGTATAGTGAAAGGCAGAAAGTGTATAACTTAAAGTTGATTATTGGAAATTGATTAAATTTAGAATATTATGCTTACAATATAAATTAATTGTTGAAATCAAGTGCTAGCATTTAACATATTCGTTAGTGAAATTCACTTCTAGAAAGTGAAAATCATCAATCATTCTTAAGTGAAATTCACTTTGCAGGAGTGAAATTCACTTTCCAGCAGTGAAAATCATTTTTGAAGAGTGAAATTCACTATTTATAAATGAATTGATGAAATCAAGTGCAAGCATTTAACATATCTGTTAGTGAAATTCACTGTTATTTAGTGAAATTCACTATTTTAAAGTGAAATTCTCTTTTTACTACAGAAATTGACTATTCTTGAGAGAAATTCACTATTCTTGAGAGAAATTCACTTTTCACGGGAGAAATTCACTAGACCTTAGAGAAATTCACTGTTATTCAGTGAAATTCACTATTTTAAAGAGAAATTCTCTTTTTACTACAGAAATTGACTATTCTTGAGAGAAATTCACTATCCTTTATTGAAATTCACTATTCTTTATTGAAATTCACTTTTCACGAGAGAAATTCATTTTTGAGTAGTGAAATTCACTATTTTCACCTATTTTAGAGTGAATATCGTTTTGTCCCCTTTCGTCCGCCATAATGCTAGAGCCCTCCTCATGATTGCTCACCTCCTATTTTAATTTCCGTCTAATTTTAATCATTAAAACATAATTTGAAAAACAACTGTAATGTGGGTACCTGATAATATTGGTGAACACAGGGATAATATCGATATATAATATACATATTCCTAGATGATAATGGATAATAATATACATTGACTTATATATGTAGTCGGTTAGTACTAAATTATATTAAAATGTAATCGACTGTATAATATGTTGGTCTACCAATATTACAAATTTTAAAGCGATAGTCCAATATTATTAGTTGGAAAACAAGGGGCGAGGGGGATGGAATTCACCCCTCGTATCCTGGCTGCATTTAATACCCGGTATGGACAGGGTTAACAAATGTTTTATTTAGAACCAATTAATACTTAGCCTATAACAGAAAAGCAAAAGATTGACAAAGGAGGTTTATATTTGCCAGAGGTGTATAATATATATATATTAATATTATTAAATGTGCAGTGGCGTCAGGATTTTGTCAGGGGAGTGCAGAGTCTGAAGGGTGCCAAACTATTGAAAAAGGCGCACATAATCCATGACTAACCATAAGGATATATTCTTTTGTAATTATAACACATATATACAGAAATACACGCATATTAAGTAATAAATCATAATTTATCAAACAAAAACCACTTCTATTGCACTGTGCAATTTTTAAAAATACAGTATTATTATTATATATTATACATTATTAGTATAAGTAATTTATGTATATATCATCTATATCTACATATTACAAATGATACTAAAATATAAAATATGCAATACCTACATATATAGATATTAAAAACTTGTGGCCGGTAGCATTCTAGTAAAATATAGAAATAGGTATAGTAGCGAAAGTTTTCGATTGTATTATACAATCATCATCAGGCTAACATGTACAGAATTGCGAGAAGACATAGTTATAATATATACCCCAATCAAAGTAAGCTTCTAAAGCGAGAAGAAGTCACGAAGAAGAAGACGCCTACAGGGGAACAGTATGTCTTCCTTACATGGCAGGACTATCACAACACATTAAGAAACACTTAAAGATAAAGATAATTAAGATATTCACAAGTCTACACGGAGCATTGGAAACTTCTGTCTACGGAAGAAACTGAAAGATAGCAACGGGGTAATTTATATGATTAATTGTAATAGTTGTAATTTCAAATATATCAGCGAGACAAAAAGAGGCCCACCAGTAAGAATAAAGGAACATAAGCGCTATGTGGAAAGAATGGAATAAAATAAATCGGAAATAGGTAATCATGTATTTGAGAAGAAACATTACATTAATTTTACCGACGCTAAAGTACTTGCTAAAATAGCTACATATCATAACAGACGAATTAAGAATTCTTTTTGGAGCAAGTGGCACTCATCTAATAATCGTGTGTTTGTGGAACTCGGCAGAGGTTGGGGGACTTAACAGTGAGACCAATGAGTAGCAGTTATAAACTTGACTTATCCTACCTAGTGTTAATTATCTGTGTACATGTCTCTGCGCTTGCGTATTTGTCCGTCAGCAAACTATATTGTAATCATAGAAATTAATCTACTAATAACACAGTTTAGTTAGTATATGTAGTAAAACAAATATCTATGATTGTAATATATATAACTGTTTTCTCACAATCCTGTACAGTTAGCATTGATGATGATTGTATAATATAATCGAAAACGTTCGCTACTACTTATTCCTATTTTTTCTAGATGCTACACAAGGTTTTAATATCTATTTTATATATAGTACACTCCACAATTATTCAACGTATATTCAATTATGTAAAAAAAGCGTTAGACATTCAGATATTCAATTAATAGTAGTGATATACTAAATGAATAATTTCAACGAAAATATAAAAGCAGCAGTTATATTATAAAAGTCATGAAAAAGTGCATATAAAATGTTTTGAAATGTATCAAGGGTATATACTTATCATAGAACATATAATATAAGTACCGTTATATACGAAAAAAGTTTCTTTAGGAAAACAATAAATTTGCTCTATACAATTGTGGATTAATGAGGTCAATTACGTATTTCATATTTAAATTTTACTAATACAATTTATGATGTTTAGTTATTACTTCTATTAATTTAGTAGTATACCCAAAAATGTTATTATTTAAATTATAGACCAAATAAGACGACATTTTATTTTTGACTATATCGCCGTTTTTCTTGTGACGCATCTTATCATTTTTAATATATTTGTTTTATATACACAACTTCCAAATTGTTTTTAAATTAAGACAAATGTTTTTTAATAATTCTCTAAATATTTTAAGCTTTATTTGAAATTTATTTAAGTTTATTAAAAGTTTTCTAAATCTTTAAAAATTCATTAAACTTTAAAAAAATTTTTAATATTTTCCTAAAATGTAGAACTTTCAAAAACTTTACCAATCCTCAAAATACTCTAAATTGTTCTCTTGAAATTCCATCTAATGTTTATTAAACATTTGCTGAGAGATAATAATTCTCAGCATCATTTTTCTTAGCTAGAAGAATTCGAACGCGTTTTTCTGTAGTGTATATATGTACATAGATATCGAGATTCTCTACATACCTTAGCCCAATATTATATAAAAAATCAAAAGTATTTTAAATTATGTGGGGGAAGTTTAAAACAACTTATTTCTAATGTAGCTACCAAATAATAAACTAACAGTGACCTTAGATTCATGGTATTTGTGCTTGTACAACTTGTTATATATAAGCATATATGTATTTGGCTATTTATCAGCTGATGTATTACAAATGTGTTTTATGCATGTTCGCATCATCTTGAATTGTGAAAATGACATGAAATTTAGGTTATATTTCGTTTTATATTTTGTTACTTCTAGTATAAGAGAACTACTTTTTAGTTTATCAATTGTATAAAATTTGTATATAAAAGAAACTTAATTTCGACACTCCAATATCGCTGGGAAGACGTTTCCCAAACATTAGATAGCTCATTTTTGTGGGGTATGTAAGCATCTCCCGTCAGACTCTGCGATCCCCTCGCACCGTGTGGGGGGGGGGGGGGGGCG
>JAYRBW010033782.1:0-11553 GCA_036023295.1 Invenusta paracnida | reverse complement strand
CCCCTCGCACCCGGTACCCCCCCCCCCCCCCCCGTATTTGTTTATTATTATACAAATATGTGTATGGATAATCCGGATAAATATATTGATTGACATTAAAAATTATATTATTTACAATATCAATAAACATAGTTTCTTAATTTTTAGTATAGTTTCTCTAGCGACCTAAAGTCGGTCTCCTTCTAGATCAATAGCATCAACTGTAACCCGTTTTCGGATGTTATACAAAGGTCGAAACGATTTTAAGTACAACCATTTCTCATCGCAGACGAACAGTCGCTACTTCATACATCACTTGGAAAATGCTTCAAGCAATACTTCACACCCCCGAACCCGCTTCAGTCGGTCATTGAGATCGTGTGGGGTCCACCTGGCTGTCACACTTTTCAGGTTCAGCTCCTTTGTGATAATCTCGTAAGCTGTGCTCTTCCGTAATTTCGTAAAAGCCTCAATCGCTGATCCACAGACAACCAAATTATTCTTAAATTAATAGATATTAAAAAAACTAAATTAATACATATTTTAAAAATATTTTTTTCTGAAAGTCTATGTATTATATTAATACATATATACATTAATACATATATATACATTTATAGAATTAAATTGTTATTTGTTATAATTAATAAATGCATAGGTAATTTATGAAATATCGATATTACACATAAACATTTATCAAATTAACATACATATATAAATTTAAATAGAATTATATTGTTTTTAGATATTTGACTAACATGAAAATTACTTTTTGTACGAGAATAGTATTTTGCCATACTATAATGTGTGGCTATTTCCATTTACATTTATCGCCTGAGGCTTCATTTGTAATATTTAGCAATAAAATAATTATTATTATTGCAGTGCATAATTAATTTATAAAAATGGGGTTAAACTCAGCATTTCAATATAGAAAATTTTACTTTTTACGTGCATTAGTGTTAATTTGTTTCTAGATAGTCTATAAAATCTATCACTAATAATTACGTTAAAAAATAAATATTTAAATATGTACAAATAGTTTAGTAACATCTACATATTTTTTTACGGACGTTTTCAATATTTCTGTCATTGCAGATTAATTTTATCTAGTCTATGAATGTAGGTATCTATCACAATAATAATTACATTCAAAATGAAATGAAAATAAGCAAAAATTTCAAAGATATCTACGAACACACAACCATTGATTGGAATAGAAAATAAATAAATTTGTGGAACATTTCAAAAGGGATACAAATTTATATCAAATAAATATTTACATAAATTGTGAGATCCTATAAATTTGACCTCCGCATTTCCAGAAGATTATGTTATATTCTATATAATGCTAAGACAATCGTAATCAATAATTTTTATTTTTTAATGACAAGCATATATGTATTATACACAGGACAAATACATTTAAATTGAGGGAAAAAACATTTAATTAACATGATGACATTGTCAAAATAATTTCTTCTATATACATATTGTAATCTACTATAAAGTACTGTATTGTAACACCAAGTGTTAAACTAAATCAGACTTATTGTTTACATTAGTCAAAATAATTTCTTCTATATACATATTGTAATCTACTATAAAGTACTGTATTGTAACACCAAGTGTTATATTAAATGACTTATTGTTTACATTAGTCGTTTTTAAACTAAATTAAACCAGTAATTTAACTTGCATACAGTAATACAATAATTTGTAATAATATACATAATTGAACTTCTTACGCACATAAAATAACATACAATGTCTAAATTATTTTAAAAGAAAGCGTCGAAGATAACACCAATAAAAAGAAACACAACTGTGTGACTATATTATTGTATTTTGAACATAAATGGCAAATATTGTAATTATTCATGCATACTTACTCGTAATAAGCAATGTACAATCACACAAAGCGCCTAGACGCACTTATACTTATTTAAAGGGGAATTTTTAAACATCACGAATCATATAAATTTAATTAAAGTACATGTTTGCTTTTACGTAACTTAAAAGCAATATCTGTTGATTTTAATCATAAGATTTCACATATTAGCTAGTCAATAATACGTTTTAAACAGATTTTGAAATCTTTTATTAAAATAAATATAGAAACAAACAATAATCCGTTTAAAATTTAACAGTTAAGCAAAATATCGGAAACACAATACTTCAATGAAGAAAGAAGTAACATTTATTTTTATCTGCAAAATATAGAAGATAATACAAAATAGTCATAAGTCTATTTACATGGGAATCTTATTCACAGACAATCATAATTGAATAACATACAATACATAAATATATACAGCTTATATGTACAATACCATAGTCACAGCATAACGAACAATCGGTACATTTGTATAAACACTAGATCGTTTGATTTCTATTTATACATTCCATTAGAAAAAGGAGTCCTACCCCCAACTTGGCCTTGCGCCCGAAGAGGCTGTGGTGGCCCATTTGGAGCCATCCGTGGTCCTGGTCCATTAATACCAGGATGTAAGTATACACAATTAGCTCCATGACGACAATTACCCATTTGATAAAAACGACAAACATTGTAAGAATTTGGTCTAAACATGGGACCTGAATTATTTGTGTAGTTCATATCCATTGGTGGTCCCTGAGGACGACGTGGAGCATAATTGTTTGAAGGTCCCTGTATCATTCCAGGGGGAGGTTGCATGCGATAATTCCCCCCTCGATTGAATATGGGCATCATTGGCGGACCACCCGGGCCCATAGGTCGACGAGGCCCACCTGGACCCATATGTTGATGAAATCCAAGAGGAGGTGGCGGTTCATTGAAGTTGTGTGGTAAACTAAAAATTTTACGAGCTACTAGTTGTTCTTTCAAAGGTTCTAAAAGTTCACGAACACGCTCAACAGTAAGTTCTTCTGTATTTAAATCCGGATAATTTGCCCGAATAATATCCCAAAGCTCAGAGCGCATCTTGTCATCATTTGAGGTAGATACGTCTGAGGGAGGCGAATGAGAATTCAGATTTATTTTATCACTAGATGGATGCGATGAATTGTTAACTGGAGAAGAACCATCTTTGCATAAAGTGGCCGCCATAGATTTAACAAGATCCGCAAGTTGTGGAGTTAAGGATACCTGCATAAAGAAGGAACAAAGTTATTACAATCATATTTATATACACATTCGGATTAAAACAAGCGTGAAACATTTTACCTTAAATCTTATAACAAACATTTCGACAAATATGATAAGAATATTAGGAATGACATACTAATAAAATTAGATATTATAACTAACACCGCCATATATGTTCTGCACATCAACCAATAACTTCCTTTTGAATCTTTCTTATGGAAACTGACTTGTAACCAAATAGTTAAATAAAGACAAAAACACATTGTAAATTATACCTCTTTATTACTTATTAGCAAAAATAACAGTCGATTTACCAGGCACTATAAACAGTAACGTAATATCGCTATATAGTAGTAAATATCTTTAAACTAGACGTTCTAAACTATTGCAAGATTAAATAAATATATTAAATGTTTCAAAATATATCATCACAATGTTATGATAATACAAATTATAGTAGCTTAATAAAGTAACAATTAATAATCAAAATTGTAGAAGCCTAATCTATATGAACAACAGATATGTATACCAATAGTATACCACTAAGTATATCTCAAATAATAAGCATACAATATTAAGTATACCATTTAAAATAATATTATACTACTTTTCTAGTAGTAAAAATATTTAGATCTTTTAAATGTTTATCAATAAAAAATGTTTTTAATATTTCTAAATTATTTCTTTCCGTTAAAAATACTTGAAACATTTTACTGAATGTTACGAGATTTTTGAAGCTAATAAATATCAATAGTAAATAAACTTGTTTTAATTTTAACTTTAAAAGGAATATTTTGTAGCATGTATTTTATAAAAAATCTAAAACGATATTTTCTTAAATAATCGTTGAACTTTATGCAGTAAAAAAGAAAATAAAGCCATTAGTACAATTTAGTCGTTATTTGTTATTCATTCTATCTTAGAAAGGGTTACTAAGCGGTACTTTAATACTGATATATACATACATTCCAGAAAACAATAAACTCTACGCAAATGCTTTTGAAAATATTTCAAAAACATTACCAAATATTTATGAATCAATGAAATGTACTATGACGAATTTGGCTAATACATTATTTTATGATTTTAATCGAGAGCTACCACAATATCAAATACTAATATCAACTGTTGCATTACCAATTACTAATAGCTTTATAAAAATCTATTGGTAATCTTAACCAAGAGTTAATTTAAAATAACTATAAATTAAAGTTACATAATTAGATTTCCATTATACAAAATAAGATATGTACGTAGAAATAATAAGTAGATTCAAGAAATATAGAATTAACTTTAAAAACCTATATATAATGTATATATAATGAATTCCTACAATATTTGAAAATACGTTATATACAAAATAACCTATACATATTTATACATAAAGATGTTATTTCTAAAAATCAGCGAAAATATTAGATTTTGAAAATATTATACTATATTCTGTGTACATTGTCCAAACTGTACATTTTATAGTGCGATATCCAATAATAGAACACAGTAATAATAATAACAAATATAATTTGTTTTTAAAATAAGAAAATTCCCCTTGTCAACAAGATTAATAATATGGACACAGATAAAAAGCTTCAAAATTATCAAAATAAATGTTCAAGCTAAAAACAAATATATTTTGTCTGAATAAATAGATAAGTAATAATATAAGTTTTCCGTAAAACAAGCGCAATAAAGGTTCATTGCGGAAGATAAGCACCTTAGTTTCTCCATCTTTTTCTTTCTGAGTTATAATAAGCACTTCGTCGCCAACAGCACCTTTGTTATTTACAGGATCCTTTCCGTCATTTTCTAAATTGGAATTGCTTATCTGAACAGAGGGAGAAATATATAGCCTAATTTAAAATAGATTAAAAATAATATTAACAATTTCTCAGGATGAAAAAGATAATGCAAGTTTACACCAGAAAGCTTATAATTTTATTTAGTCTTTTTTAAATATTTCTAAGAATTTGAATATTTTAAATATTAGAAGTCATGAGACTTTAGAAATTTGAAACATAAAAGCAACATCAAATTATATTTTTAATTATTATTTTAAATAATTATAAATTTAAATATAATTTTCATATGCATGTGCATGTTCATCATACATAGCTGTAACACTAAAGTATGTAAGTAGAATTCTTTAAACTTTATTAGCGAACTAATGTACAAATTTCAATTAAATGATAAACATATTAAAACAATATACAATTAATAAATAAATAAATCAAGAAAAAATCATTTTGGACATTTGCATATCATTATATATAACTATTACTACTAACACAAATTGTTAATATTAATATTGTAATATTTAGAAAGTAATAATAATATTAAGCACTAATTAGAGCAATATTTAAAAGCAGTTACTTAAGAAGTGTGAATGATCATTTTAGATATTTTACATGTTTTTATTACACTTACGTCTTCAGTTGGTATAATAATTGATTCTTTTGATTCGAAATTTTCGGGATCAGGCTCTGCAGCAGTTTCTGGAACACTTTCCTTTGTGAAATAAATAACTTGCAAGACACGCTTCTCACGATCAGCCTGCACTTCACGTTCCTTCGAGTTGACACCTTGTAGCTCTGTCGCCGGAACATTTTCGAGAGAGAGCGGGTGACACCACTTGAGAGAAAAAATAAATATGTTATATGTGTAAATGCATAGTTATATATTAATGTTATGTTATACATAATATATAGAATATTAATTAGTTGTTCGTGTGTCTTCAAACGATGTTATTGACAGATTTTAGAATTGCATGAATTTCACAACATAATTTTAAGAAATATAGCTCTAAATACAAACGTTTCATTTTATTTTTAAACTATATTATTTAATATTAAGCTTTGTTAAAACGAGAAAAGTGAAAATACCTCTTAATAGCACTCATTTTTATAATGTCCATATCACTTTTGGTAAATTACTTCAATTATAAAAAAAATTTAAATTGCCTATAGATTTAAACTAATCAATGAATTAATTTAAATTTCCAACTTCTTGTAGTCTAAAATTTATAGCTGAAAAATGCTACACATAAACCTTAGGCATATGCTGATTAGTAATCAAATTTGAAACATTTTATAACAAATAATTCAATCATTTTCTTCAATCAATTGTTGATTTCTGGTCCAAATTTAGAAATATAAAAAGACTCTGAAACCATACAGTAATAATACACATAGATTCATCTCTTATTGATTTCAAGAAAATTCATTTAAACTAGTACGGAGTTAGCAATAGAAAAATATTTTGACTAAATTCATAATTTGGTTACCCATTACATTAAATAATTTCTAATAAGCCCAGCAAGCTTAAATAAATGAATTTATGCTGTTATCATTTTGAATGAATTGTCTTATAGAGGTTTTATACCTTTTACTGTAAAATATACAAAATCTTTTCTCGAAAGAAGCTAGAAGTACTATTGAGTGTATACAGAATCAATATGTAATAATGTATTATTATTCTGTGCTTAAAACGATTGAAGCAAATAACAAACACCAACTTATTGAAAATTAAAGCTTTTAAGCAATTGTTTATTTAGTGCAACAGGCTAATATACTATAGTTAATACACACACTACTAATATAAATAAATACATGGAAATATTTAATTAACTCAAAATTTGGTAAAAAACTTATATAATTGTTACTATCAAAAAACATCTGTTCAATAATATTTAAAAATTGCCACAAATAGCCGTTTCCAAAGTCATATTAGTGGAAAATACCGAAAGGAATAAAGCTATTGACTTCACATTTCAATTATGACAATATTCTAATAACTATTTATTAGGGCCAATAGTGGAAAATACAGGGATACAGGACTTCAAAATTCATTTATGAATCTATCTAATCTAATTTAAATATTTTAAATCTTTGATGGATAGTAATATAAGACAAGAATCATCTGATATAGTTGACATAATTGCAAAATGAATAATTTTAATTCTAAAATAAAACATAGTTATATACACCCCTGGCAATAAATAACGCACCTACCCATAAATAAAAGCTAAATAATTTAATTTGTTTTATATTGTTCAGTTATTAACATAGCTGATAGCAATGTTATTAAAGTTATCAGCTGTTACAAAGTTAGTAACATTACTGAACAATATAATGTTAATATGTATTTATTCATACAAATAAAGGTTTTTTCATTTACATTGATAACAATTGTTTAATTTATTTTTGTAATTTAAAATATATATAGGCAGGCGCGTTATTTATGGCCGGGAGTGTTTCATAGAATACAATTTACTACTATATGGAAAGAAAACTATTGCTCGTAAAATACGTTTTATAGATAACAAATCGCGGTTGTAAAACAAGTGGGGTATTTTCAAATCTTGCCCTTTTCTGATTGGGTATTGGCATAAGCATTGACTGCCAATGGCACTATTATTCAACTGTTTTTAGATTATAAACCTCATTAATTTTTTTTATAAATTTCAAGTCCCAAATAGCGTTATAAATAATAGTAGATGATTATACAACGGCATTCCATATTTATCACATAATCCACTTCTAGATAGTTTTTTATGAAACAGAACACTTGTAAAATTGTAAAATCATATCGTGAAATCTTGGATTTCCCTTGTAATCGTAAATCGTAGATTTATATTTAATGAAATCGTTGAATCGTAAAATAGTAGCTTGTAATCGTAAATCGTATGTTATAATACACTTTCCAGGGGTGTACAAAATCTATAAGTCACATTATAGATGTTTTTACTTAACAAATTTAGATTTAGCTAATAATAAAAGTGCAGAAATTTGCCTATCCAAAAAAACATTTATTTTCACTATTATTTAAGAGTTATAAGGTCACGTGTTCATCAAAATTCCAATATTCCTGCCTTTTTCAAGTTTTCCAGATTTTACTTATTTATATTGAACCCATAATAAATTGAAAATCATAATTACTCCTAACTTGGGTCAAAATCATAATTTGCACATACACATATATGTATAATAAATATACAAAATTATTAAAATATCCACATAAAAAATTCCTTGACAATTTTATAGAAAATAGAAAATTCCAACTTTTCCCGGTTTTCCGTGATCGATTTTATATTCCGTGACCCTGGCTTTCAGGCTTTTCCGAGCTGTGCGAACCATGTTATATCTATGCTTCTTTAAGCTGGAAATATCCATTTTTCGTTCAAAATATATATTAATGCTACGTTATAATAAGAAAGAGACGTATATTATACGTATTATAAAGAGATTTATGATAATTAATAAATCTCAACATTAAAAATATTCAAATTTAAAAGAATCTATATATATTAAAAAATTCAACGGAAATTTCTTAAAATTAGTCATGTGATCTTGTCCAATTAAAAATAATGACATAAAGGTCGCACTATTAAAGGTTGGTTTACTGGGTTAAAATTTCAGTTGGACTGGTTATTTAGTTTTGGATCAATTGACAAATTTTACTGGAAGTAAAGTTTAAGAACAATTTTGTATAATTTCAGAGTTAAACATTATACCAAACTTTAATATGTGATCCGAAGATGTCTCCTGCATTTCATTATAATTTATTATTAGTTGATCCCAGCAAACAGAAGCAAAAATGCTCTACTTTGATTTCACAAAACATTAGTATAAAGTTGCATACATGTAGATACAGTCTCATTTTAATTGATATATGTTAACCTTAAAAATGTCAATTTTTTAAACAGAAAATGTTTAAGGCTAGTTACGAAACTTTTCACTATGCCAAAATTATAAATTAATCGGTTAGGTTGTTTTTGAGCAGTTCAACAAATAGTTTAAGAGAAAATATTTATTAATATGTAAGTTTAAATTTTAAAATACTTTATTGTGATTTCCATGAATATAGTGTCTTCTCAAAACAAATAGGTTTATTATAGTAAATGAAAATACAATCATTTTTTAAAAGAGACTTCGAGCAGAATAGAATTTTTACAATTATATGTTATTAAAAATTATAACAGCTTCAATTATCTATTAGTCGACATAAAAAAAATAACTTACCTTCATAGATGGTAATGTGTAAATATCCTTAGACTCAATATCCTCTCCACTTCGTTTACCCACAGCAAATATTTGTCTTTCAGACATATGTTCTTTTTTCTTCATTTCTTCCATTGAAATTCTGTTTACATTAACTGTAAAATGATAAATTTTGATGTTTGAATAACTGTAAACCATTCCAGACCTGCCAACCTAATGACATAAAAAAGCGGAACAATATCCCTACGATTGGGGCCCCATGGCGAGGTGGGAGCCGAGCCTATAGGTTCGTGTAGCGCAAAAATGTTGACGTTTTGCATATGGAAATGCATCTAAAATCAGTTACACCTACTCTCTCAGATACATTTTCAAGTATTCTGCACACCTTTCATTACTAAATAATTTCCAATACTGTGTATTTTAATGTATTATATTAAATTTAAGAATAAAAAAACAGCCAATAATAATATGAGTATGAATAATTATTATTAATTTTAGCATTAACAATTAGAGAGATGACAATTAAAATTAGTACATAATGGTGGTAAGATAGATGCTCTGGAATAAAAAAAGCTTTATAGCTTATCTAAGTTTAAATTTATAAAATTTACAAATAAACGATTATGAAACCAATTATAAAGGCGACCAATTTAGATGATTCCATATATTTAAATAAAATATACTGTGAGGTGAGTAAACACAAGTTGGAAAATTGGTTGGCATGTTAGACTGCCTAGTCTCTGTATCATTTGTTATATACTATTGTGTTTTTAAATTAATTACAAGATTAACTAAAACTACTATTATTAAAAAAAAGTTTAAAATATTTCTTTTAAACAATATATTCAAAACGCGGGACATATGTCTATTTTCGCGGGACATGCGGGACATTCTTAAAAAGCGAGATTGTCCCGCGAAAAACGGGACGGTTGGCAGGTCTGCATTCATAAAAAATAATATAATTGAATTATTTTTACTTTTAATTAACCTATAACTAAGAGATTTAAACCAAATGGTTTGCGAATATTTCGATAGTCAGTCGTGTTGAAATATTTGATAAAACCTTTATAAATGTAAAATATCACAGCAGAGCAATAAACATATTTTTTATTTATATAAAGTGTTTAATTATCAAATTATAATAACCTCTTTCTGTTTCATCCAATTCAAAGAAGAAAACTCTTTGCAAGTCATCCTCTTGAGCCCAAGATACCCTTTTCTGCTTTTTGGCTCCACCAATATGCTCGCTCATATCAGCCAAGGATGATTTTTTCGGACCCATGCCATTTGAATTATCTTCAGTTGCAGAAGCAGAGCCAGCACCAGGTGATGGTATTTCTGAACTATCTTTACGAGACTAAAATAAAACAAAACTCATTAAATTAAACAAAAAATATACACTAAATAATATGCTAAAATGATTTACCCGCGAATTAGTACAATCCTTCGTTGTCTTCTTTTTTTTACGAAGAACCGGCTGAGATGAAGTTAAAGCATCTATAAAGCCGCTACTTTCATGTATGTCGTGTGAAGCTATTAAACATATATTCATAATGTAAGCATATTAATTATATAAGTTATAACGTATACTTTTTATATTAATACAAAATACTTACATCGTCTTTTCTCGATTGTAATCTTTTGATGGAAAGATTCTAAAGGAATTTCTGAATTATTGTTTACGTGATCTCCCTTTCGCTTTCCCGGCAAACTGTAAAAAACATATATTAAACTAAATCAAACGTATAACTAAAAAAATAAAGTTGAATTTTGTAATATTACTTTCTTTGACCCAATTTACATGTCTAGTTCATCTTACAGCTCCCTTAGATAGTTATTACATATGGTCAATAAAAATAGAATTAAAGTAATTCAGCTCATAACATGAAAAGCTTGTAATCGGAACTGTTGACATGATTAATAATTAAACATTACACGGCGTTCGTTTATTTATTCAGACATATTTCATGTTTTATGAATAAAAATATACAAGCGGTCAAAATAAATGGAATATGAACACTAGCTACAGTATCAATAAGTATATTCTATTTTATAAAAAATATTACAGAATTAATATAATTTAGTGATATCGAATATCTAAAGAACATTAAAAACAAAAAAACGTAAATATTCTACCTCAATCTGATTTTTTTCACTATGAATAAGAGATAAGCAATCTTGAAAGATGTTTTATTAGCATATATGCAAAATTATTTTAATCGTAAGTAGTCGAAGTACAATCCTGCTCTTTAATACCTTATTAAAACATGCTTCATACAATTTTCGATGGATAGAAACAAGTGGAAACAGTAAATCTGTTTGAGATATTTATGGTATTTCAAAGCACATTTTCCAAAATTTCTTTGATTACAGAAGCAGGGCTGCCAACCTATTTAAAAAAGATATCGTGATAATGTGTCTTTCATATCGGGACATATCGGGACATTAAAA
>JAYRBW010033771.1:0-12026 GCA_036023295.1 Invenusta paracnida | reverse complement strand
GGCAATTCTTAGAGATTTACCACGTATACCTCGTTTTAAATGGCAATTCTTAGAGATTTACCAGGTATACCTCGTTTTGAGTGGTAATTCTTAGAGATTTACCAGGTAAACCATACTGGACCTCCTCGGCCGCCATATTCTGCTGACAAGGCGAACTTATTTATTGGTTTGGTGGCTTGGCTTGACAGAAATTAAACTTGTTAAATATTTTTTGTCAAACCAAAATCTTATTGGGTTGACAATGTAACACGAATCAATTTGCAAACAACTAGATTTTATATCGGTTCTATTATTTTTTGTTAATGCAAAGTGCATATTATTTTTCTAAGCCTACTTTGTTAAGCCAACTAGCCGGCTTTACCGTGTGTATGGGGCATTGACATTGTAGTTTCTCGATTGTTTAACACTTAAATTTAATACTATAGGTCACTTTACAATAGCGATTAGACTAGATTGGATCAATCTTAGATTGACGATAGTTATTTTTTTTAATATGATCTACGGAAAAAAATTGAAGTGAGCTGTAGTAATCCGGCTTGTTACAACTAACACAATAACACTGGAACAATATTGAACATAGGGAAATAGTTATACTTGTACTGTATATCCCAATGTATTGTCCTAATGGTTCACCATACGATAAAAGCACTTTCATATATTTTTTAAATGGTTGCTCGAAAACTAAAATTCTTAATTAATGATTCAAATTATTTTTGTTCTTTGGTTCCAAAATCTTATCGTGTCATTTAGTAGGTATTATCCAGTATATATGCCTATACCTATAGTATTTATGATTATTATTATGTTTAGTTGGTAGAAATGAAATTCTAATGTTTCTATCTAATCGGATTATTACATTTATTAAACACTAAATTTATAGGTATTCTTATGATCTAGTAAATTGTCTCTAATTACTACCTGTCTTGTCTATATTGATTTTGATAATTTTTTCCGCAATAGCAACAACACATAGATTAGCTTTACAAAATATTTGCAAAAATACTCATTTTTCTACTACTTAAATACTTTGACGAGTAGTGTATAAGGTATATAAGGATTAATCGCTATCTGTGTATAATTTGCCATGTATTTCAGGCATCGCTCATGTCAGAAAGTGGAATGTACCACTCATCCTCAACCAACGTTAGTCCGCGTGCTGGATATGACTTACGAAGCTCCGTGATGACACTTCCAAAAGTAAGAAGGAGTACTCTTCGTATTCTCTGTCTAGGCATTTGGGGCTCTTTGCATGAGTTTTGTGAGACCAATGTCATTGTGAGTTTTGAGAGACCAAATTGTTGAATAAAGATTCGAAATACAAAGAATGGAGTAATTCTAAGCGCTATCTCTTTTAATTGTATTTGTATTAAATAGAGTAAAATTCATTTTTTTTATTTTTTTTATTTTTTTCATTTAAGAGATTTTCTTTAAAAAAATTGTTTTCATTAATACAAATTTGATAAATACGATTTCATCAAAACATTATTTGTTAAGTTTAATACAGTATTCGTAATCTTACTGTGTAAAACTAGTTTCTTACAGAAAATTAAAATCTTAGCAGAATGTTGCTATTTCCGTTTAAAATAATTAATTTTGGGATAAAGCTATCCAAGACTCCAAAAAGTCGCAAACTTTTAGGCCAACGAAAAAATACACGTTGAACAAAGTTGTATAATTACAACAAGTTTCCTGTTAGTATATCAGTATGTCATGAAATAATAAAAATGTATCTTATATTGATCGTTTTATTACCATGGTAACAGTAGAAGTAAACAAAATATTCAATATTTTTATATCATGGAACCTTTTCGAGGGTTTATCCAATGTGACTCCTTTGAGAGTACATGACAATGCATTTCATTGCTCCCTTTCTTACCAGTGTGATGAAGAAATGGAAGAAAACAGTGCTCCCCCAGGCGATGTTCTTGGTCGTCATAAGCTCAAGAAACACTTCACCTCGTTGGCCCTTTTCGGAAACAAACGATAACCAGGCAATCGGACTGAATGAGACGTGTTGAATCGATGTTACAACACTCATAATATTATCATCACTTTATCCTACTTCACAAACTAACTAACTGTCGTTGTTGGGCAAGATACGTAGAGAAGGCTATTTTTGTCCCCCACCCCCTCCCCCTCCCGCCCATTGTTCCACTTTTTACACGATCTATAGTTTAGATGTAGTTCTGACGATGGTTCCTGCAACTGGCTTTCTCTTTGTTTAGTTTTATAAACAATATGTGGATATTCCCTGGACTACAAACCTTGCTACAAATAGACATTTGCTGCGAATCATTCCAAATTTATGTTTTATTACAGAGATATTATGTTCAACAATATTACACCTCGATATTTCTAGATTAGAACACAACTCACTCAGCTTTTTTCAGAATATTTGATATACATACGAGTATTATTATTTTTTAACTTTCGGTCTATTTTCGGACAAGCTGCATTTTTCTATCTCTATTATTGATTAACGGAATCATCAGTGCTTTATCGATTTATTTAATTATTGTTTATACAGTGCTTTAAATTCGCTACTGAATCATTTTGTACTTTTGATGATTCCATACCTGGTATTCATATATCTGTATGTATTTTACATTACTATTCAACTATATATTATATAATTTCCGATTAATACAGGTCTTACTGTATCACTTGTCTTGCGTTTTCGCTATCTAGATATTTGTCAGAAGTATTATTCTTAATATTGAAGCTATAGGGCGGATTGTAATAACAAATAAGAATACGTCTGATGGTTTTGTCATTCCATGTCTTGTTCCATTAACTGGATTTAGTTAAGGCATATCCTCAAACAGAATATATTATGATCTATATAATATATATTGTACAATTCCGTTACCAACGGTTAATAATATATTACATAGAAATATTACTAAGATTTATTTAAAACGTCTGTTTAACGTTTTATTTGTCTAAAATATTGTAAGATACTTGTGTATATTAATAATAGTGACATTCTCTAGTGTGATATTACGGTGTGTAAAATTGCCAATAGAATTATACTGTCTAATATTGCGCACGATATATATGACATTTACTGTACATTTTGCATACGTTAAATAACTTTATGGTACGGGAGCTTACTTCTGAAAATTAACAAAATTTGAGAACACAAGATTTGTTCTCCTCAATGATTTGCTACTAACCTTTGATTAAAAAATATGTAATTCTTGTGTTGCGCAACCAATCATAAAATTGGATTCGTCTTAACATTCGCCCGTAATGATTTCTATGAAATTGCTCTGGTTTTTGTAAAAATTCATATTAAAAAGAAGAACACGTCGGTAGAACACATTTAATACACCTAACTATAGTTTCATGGCATATCATCAGAGATGTATAGCCAAAGTGAACAGAATTTCTACGTACAACAGTTATATAAGTGAATAATTTACAATCAATATGGAAAAATAAAGTCGCTATGTGATTGGTTCAAGAAAGACCAGCGGATTATAGTCCAGGCAAACTAACATTTGAAATGGAAAAAATTGCAACAGAATTTATTTTATTATTAGGAACTTAGGAATTTATATTAAGAGGAACAATACATACGAACAAAGTATAAACTTTTGTGTTCAAATTGTGATACTTTTCAGAAGCAGCTGCTATTACGAAACCGACATAAAGTACTCGTACAGTAATTTAAAGCGTCAATGGTGAGATTTGTCAAGTTTAATTAAATCGTTTATATGAACTGACGTAGTCGTATTAGTATTAGCGTGTTAAATTTACTTTTCTGTAGTTTATTCTACTGTACATATTATAATAATATATATACATACATTAAATGTTTTATCTGCAATAAAACTTCAACAATTTGCTATAAAGTTAGTTGCTCTTATAGATATGAATATTTCGCTCTATTCTCTCTGGAACGAACTATGTAGCTTATACTTACTTTACTATAAAGTAAATGGCATCAAATAATTTCGTTGCGGCTTAAAGCCAATTAAATTGCAACTTTCAGTTATAATATTCTTCAATATGGCCATTGACTACTCATATTTCATTAGTAGTAAACATAAAGGAAAAGTAAAACAATCTATTTCTATGGTTATACTTATACTTACATATAGTAAAGAATAAACAGAGGGTTGACTTCGAGATATCTGTTGTATAATATGAATTTTACAAAATTGTATAGTCAATTTAATATGCCGATTTCATTTTTATTATTTTTAACGATATGAAATAGTTCTATATAAACATTTTATATGTACTAGCTACTTTTAGTTTTCAAACTTTATAAATAGTGCAATAAAATGAAATATATATGTACGTATTAAAACATATTTTAATATATATTACTATGTACCTTTTAATTATTATATACTTTTATATATTACAATACTTTCTATAAATAAACTCATTAAAGAAAGATTTGTCATTATTAACAATATATTTTACAATAATTGCCAGGTGTCGGTATAATTAGATCAAGGAAAGCGGAATCCTTTTAATACATTAATTTGTAGTGTTATAATATATTATACAAAATAATATAGGAATATTATATTTTGAAATATTTATACTATATTTTACTCAGAAAGTATAATAATATATTTCATTTAGTTGTTGTTATAATTATCGCATATTGCTTCATCCAAAGAATTTCGGTCACAAAAAGCTAATATTTTTATTATTAATGATATGCATCCATTATAAAACTTTGTTAGTTTTGATATATCCATTGATAAAGCCGTCACATCGGTTATGTTTGAAAGCTGTATGTTGCAGGAAGTTCTAGATTTAAGTCTAATATTAAATCATGAAGTATATCCTTGATTTTCAATAACTGGTACTTATGAGAATGTCTTGTCAAAATAATATGCTATAAAAGTTGGCAATGTCTTCAATAATCAGATGTCATAATGCCAATGGACCACCAATGGAGTAATAGTGATCGATACGCATGATCATCCAAGAATAAAACAACAGTATCAAATCATCAATTGATTTTTTCAAAGCAGAGTATTAATATCTAATAATTTAGCAATGGTATCTATTTATTTTTTAGAATTTAAAAATAATATGAAAATTTTATTGGTAGTTTTCACAAGACTATTTTTGAAGGAACGCATGATGTATACAAAATTCTGGATTTAGCAGCGGTCAAATTGAAAAGATCGTTCTATTAAGATGTGGTATGATTACGTCCATTTTGTTTCGCGAATCGATGAATGTCAAACAGAGCAATTTTTTCAAATTAAATATTTAAAATATTGCTCATTTCTTATTATTTTTACCATTTTAATACGCTTTTGATGAAAAGAAAGAAAACGATAGAAGCGACGGATAAAAAATAAACAATGTAAATTTTAAACAAAATTATATGTATTAATGAATAAATGACTTCATTAGTGATATTGTAACTTTCGCCATACGTAAAATTATGTATTACAAATATATTTCAGAAGATTAATACTCATTTTATTATATTTCATTTAGTTAAAATGGACTTTAGAGAAATAATCAATTATTGACACTTTTGCATAGCAACCACCTTGGAGTCAATTCGCTCTGTGTATTCACTACTCTATGGTTATACTATGATAGTAATCTTAAAATTTGGTACATCGTAGAGAAAGAAAATACATTCAGGTAAAAATTGTATGTAGTAAATCATTAATACAATGTATTTCGTATGAAAAGTATCGCAATTCATAATATTTGATATTATACATTAAAAAAAATACAATTACAATATTGTGAATAACTCTTTAACAGTATTGTTGTTATAATTTACAAAAAGTTTTTATGCACATTTAAAATCAAACTAGATGATATACAAACTTGTCTCATTAAATAAAAACAAAGATTCTAGCAGCACCCAAAAATGTTATAACAGGAACTCTTATTGTATGGGCTCATCTGAATTATATGCAAACGTATATTATAGAGAATTATCGAAATCATTTAATATTCGTATTTATGTATATGTATATATAATCAAAGCTATATATATATATATGTATAAGTATATCAGAACATGGGTATGCGTGTCGTAATATGACTCTGTACAATAATTTCACAAAAAGATGTATGTAGGTTCTCAAAACGAAGAAGCTGAAACGTTTTTTGTAATATCTTTTAGATTTATAGTACAATTATATATTATAAAGGAGAGAAAGGTATGCTGCTATTATAGCATTAAGCTGTACTGATAAACAGAACGGAAACTAAATGTACGAAAGAAGTTGGGTATTTTCTGGATAGTTTACAAGATGATAGTGTAACATGTGTTTGTATATTATTGTGACTGGTTCAGTTCATATGTCATGAAGTGTATATAAATCTTACATAGTATTTATCACATATGGTCATTGAATAAGAGTACATTCGCTACTTGGCTATATAAAAAGAAGAAAAAGGGTTCTTTTATACTTCAATACTTCATAAACAGATAAAAAAGTAAACAGGTGACTTTAATTAATCATTTTAAGATATGTATGAGGTGTATTCCAGGGATATTTTACAAGAGTATGCGGTAACTTTAGTACAAATTAGCTCTCAATGTGAATTAAGTAAAACGTGAAAAATAGTGTACACCGTTTAATTGAAATATAACAATTGTTCTCGTGAAGATTTGCATTGATGGAGAGTCATCTAATAAGGAGTGTTTAAGCTTAGAAATGAAAATGCTAAAAAGTCGATTTTTTGGTATTATTTCTGAAAATTACATAAATATGGCACACTATACTATACTATTTACAAGTAGTATACATGTTACAAGAGTAATATTTATACACATATACGTATGAATCTGATCAATATAAATTCAGTAAGTAATCTTAAAGCACACAATGTCGATTGTATTGTTTATACAAGGGAACAATAGCTCCTCTGAGCTCAGGGGAGACTGATTTCTCAATTAGGCAAAACGATTTAAATACTGCGCAAAGGTTTAGAGGATTGTTAATTTAATTCCATTCGGAAAAGGTAAATTGTTAGAAATAATAATCGAATATCGGTGGATTCATATTGCTAATTAATAAGTAATTCAATATATCCACCTAAACTATATAAATACAGCATACAAGTAGAATCATACTCACGTTGAATTTAGAAGATATATTTATCAAGACAAATATTATACATGCATAAGAATACGCTGGAAATGTTTATATTTAAGAATTTAGACAGTTGTATTTTTGGTGTAAATTAAACATTTTTTTGCAAGTCGGAAGACTTTCAACATTAGTCATCTTGTAAACACGTCTTGTGTGACGTCTACTAATAAAAAAGAAATTTTTAATATCGAGGCCAAATGATACTAAATATAGTTAGTCCAATATTGTTTAGAAAATGATGTCTGTATTGCGTCTAGCCATGCGTGTGCAGGGTGTAATCTGCTTTTCTGGAAATATAGCTTACACCTTTCATTTGACGGAGGCCAACTTTACTCCATATCCATTCAAATCTAAATGTCAAGCAAATATGCAATTGATACAAGTGCATTTGGGAACTTACTCCATACTATTGAACGAGGTTGTTGCTTTTGAAGAAATAATTTAAAAGTTTGGACAATTTAGGTAAAATGCATCGATATTAACTGTTCGCAAACGGAGATATTTTTCAGTGGACACTGAATCTATTGCTTGTATAGACATCCAACTGGCTTTTTTAAATATATTTATGCAGCTTTTTTAAATAAAGAACGGAAACACGCATATTTCTTGAGAAATAAGATATTACTGAAGTGTCGGGAACAAAATGACTGAAAAGCCTGAACTGAATGCAGAACGTTTTGTGACATACAGAAGAGAGAAATAAAACAATGAGAGAGAGAGAGAGAGAGAGCGCGCTTTTTAAAATAATATGCTTGTGTGATATGACAACTTTTGTACACAGAATAGTGAGGAAATGGAGGCAGTTGAAGATTATTTGGAGGGGGTTAAAATATTCGCTCATTTGAAAAGTAAAAGAAAAACTTGTCCAAATATGTTTATCAAGATTTCTATCATAAACAAAAGTAGCCCCTGAAATATTGAAATTTCAGCGAACCAATTCTATTGGATGCGATGGTTCAAAATTCAAAATCAGAAATCACAATTTTGTAAAAAAAACCGACACAAAACGCAATATTTATCAAAATATGCAGAAAAAAACACGAAGGCATACTGCATAAAGAATGTAATTGTTTGTGCAAATCTTGAAAATATATTTCACTTGAGTCGATGCATATATGTCCGTACATAACATGCATCATCTTGAATAGAATGAGAAACAAATTACTCATAACTGAAATACATGAATTTCCTGACTTTAAAATTTGAAGCCTTAACCAATAAAATTAAGATATGGAATTTTCATTGAAAGCGACGAATATAATTGGATAAGCGCATCTCATTTTATTTTCCCGCGAACATATTGACCCCCCTTTGCAGAGAACAGGGAAATGACTTGATTCACTCAAGTTCTTCGGCTTTACTCAAACACTCTTTGAGAGAGGCATTCGGCGGCAAAGTAGCGGACCGGCCGCGTGCAGCCATCAATGGCGGTCGTGGTGGCATTGCCCCTCCCCCCCGCGTAGATCGCGCTGTCTGGAGTGCCGCCTCAATCGCCTCAATCCAGCGCTGCTTCTCATTCGTTGAGGGCGCCCGGAGGAGCTGGATCTTGGCCGCCTTGTTGCACGGCGGCATCTTCTCGCCGCGTTCGAGGTGCTCGGGGTGGATTTTCATAAAACACTGACGACATTGTAGGGACTCCGGCGGTCGGAGAAGGTGCGAACAGGTCCGATGACAAATGTCGCACACTGTGGAGGCGCGGAATTGGATGGGATGAAAGGCGTGGCTGTGCGCGGCAATACCGCCTCCGGGGCTGGGCGGCTGATGCGAAGACGAGGAGGCGGCACTTGTCATGGTCTCGAAGGCCGCGGAGACTATGCTCAACTTGCGGCCGAGAAAGCTGGGCGGTGTGGGCGGCAGACTGCTGCTACTCTCCCGGCCATCGCTGGTGTCCTCGGAGACGTCGTAAATGATCTGAAAGATGCGCGGAATGTCTTCCTTCTTGGCGTGAATGGCGTCGCAGGTATTGACCGAGCGGACGTGGAGAATGCGCTGGATGGGGATGTCAAAGAGGGCGGAGGAGCTGTTGTCCGAGTCCAGGAGGAAGAACAGGAGGCGATGACAGTGGAGGCGAACCATTCGACGGTCCCAAGACATATGCTTCCGAGGTCGACCACCCTTCACGCAGACCTCAAGCTCGCCGTCCACTCCCCCGGCTAGTGGGGCGCTTGTAGAGGCCCGCCGAGGTGAAAGGGGGTGCCCGTGACCCGGAGGAGGCAGTCGGGCAACTTGATGCTGCTGCTGCGGGCCAGAAGTACTGCTACTATCGAGACTGGAGGCGGGAGAGGCGCCGGCCCCAGGAGGCAGGAGCTTCAGCAGCTCGGCAAACTCGACACCGCGGGCGTCAAGGTCCTCACGCAGACGAGCCTTGTCGGCCTCGGCATCTGTGTTGCGCTGAAGGGCTTCGGCCAGCTGTTCCCGGAGCTAAGGCAGACAATAGAATGCTTATTTTTACACTACCTGCAAGTATGTTTGGAAGTATGGAGTTCAAGCGTTACTACTTTAAAGATATTGTTCACGTCACAATTTTCGTCTATTCTACTTATTTACTAAAGAAATGATTGTTATAAAACAGTCAATGATTATGAATGGCATAAAGTAAATTAGGAAAATTGTAAGTTTGGCTTGTTGCACTGGTGTTCCACTCGGAAACGTACCTCTTTACTCTCAGCCTTGTGTTTACTCTCCTGCTTAGCCTTCTCAGACTCGAGGTTCTTGTAGCGTCGGTCGAGTTGTTTGTAGACGTCGCCCGAGACCTTGCCCCGGGCCCCCTTTCGATCCAGCGCCAGGACGGTAGCGTCCGTGCCGCGTCCAGACACCATCTGATTGGAGGACAAAGAGAGAGAATATACACTTATTTTTAAAGGCTGTAAAATTAATAGTCTGGAGAGGCAATTGCGACAATGGCTATTTTACAACAAGAAAAAGAAGTGTAATAATATTATGTCGAAAAATTGAAAATATTTCAGTTCCCTCGTGACAGTAAATTACAAAATCAATCAAATTAGTAAATTTGCAGTTTTTTTTAATAACAAATTTAATGTAAAGACAATTTTAGATCGACAAGGCCTGCTGTTTGTCCAAACCTATAAAGCGCAGGTTAGTTTCATCAATATTAAAACGCTTGGAGTCTCATACAAGTTACGCACCTTACGCAATTATAACACACTAGGCTTTGTCCAGGAACCCAAACTCAGGCTGGGTCTCACCTCGTTAATCTTGTCCACAGCTGCAGAGCACTTGCGCTTCTCATTGTCCCTTTCCTGAGAAACTTGAGCCAAACGAGACTGAAGAGATGCTATTTCTGCCTCCAAAGAGGCCGCGTGCAGTCGGGAACTCGATGAGGTCGTTGATTCGTCGACAGATTCCTGAAGATCAAAAAAAGGGTCACGTACGTTTAAGACTCCCGATATCACGACTGTTACAATGACGTAGAAGGCATCGCATCTTCTTACCTTGATTTCACGTTTGAGGTGCTCCTGGAATTGGCGCTGGAGTTTCTTGTTCTCTTCGATGAGCTGTTTCATGCGCGTATTTCTGTCGAGGATCTCCGAGCTGAGCTGGGCCAATCGGGAGCGGGTTGAGTCAAGTTCACGGCTCAACTGACGGTATTCGTTGTTCTGTTGGATATGAGGAGGTGATACTGTAGTGTTCATATTATTATCCATTATATTGATTACTATATTATGTTATTAACTATTGCGTCATATAATGAATTGTGTTCACCTGTTATACTTATTCATTCATACCACTATTCTTATAGAGACACTCTATCTAATATTTGCAGTATTATGGTTATTCTGTTATATTAAACACTACTGTTGTTCTTGTTAAATAAAGCCTTAATATCGGCTATGTTTTCTTTTTCATTACAATTTATTTAACAAGAATAAAATGGATAAGTTTCTAAAGCCTAATCGTTTTGACTGCAATCCAAGTGTGGCTAATTCTGCTAAACTTTGGCTTCATTGGTACAGAACATTCAATAACTTCATTGCATCTTTAAATGCCGAACCAGAACCAAATAAACTCAACATACTCATCAATTTTCTATCACCAGAGGTTTATGATTATATTGCAGACTGCGATTCTTTCGATGCCGCTATAACTCTGTTAGAAGGACTCTACGTAAAGCCAAAGAATACGATTTTTGCACGACATCTTTTAGCAACACGAAGACAGCAATCAGGTGAATCTATCGACGAATTCCTCCAGATACTGCGCACACTAAGCAAGGACTGTGATTTCAAAGCAGTAGATGCTAGAATGCATTGTGACGAGTATATCAGAGACGCATTCATTAACGGATTACTTTCTCAAACAATTCGACAACGCTTACTGGAGAATCTAACCTTGGATTTACAACAGGCGTACGATCAAACTCGTACTCTTGACAGCGCTCAGAAAAACAACGAAACTTACTCCCCTAATAGTCAATATGCAGCAGCCACAACAGCTACTCCTCCAACAGTATACTCGCAAGAAGAATTTACTGAAAATATCTCGGCAGCTACGATAAATCAAAAATGTTATTTTTGCGGAAATAAAAGACATCCACGGAACTTATGCCCTGCTCGAGATATCAATTGTAATACTTGTGAAAAGAAAGGTCACTTCGCTAAAATGTGCAAGTCCAAAGCATCTTATACCTCCATGAAATCTAAAAGTGCTACTACTACATCCGCTGCATCCAAAACATCTTCAATTGCTACTATCACGACTAGCTCAGCCGCGGTAAGTTCAGCATCAAAGTCTACTATTAATGTTTTGATTAAAGGAAAATCCTTTACTGCTCTTATAGACACTGGCAGTTCCGAATCTTTTATTAGCGAATACGTTGTGAATGAATGTGCATTACATATTTTTAAAACTACTAAGAAAGTAACAATGGCAGATTCATCTTTTTCTATTCAAGTGTCAGGATTCTGT
>JAYRBW010033760.1:0-12028 GCA_036023295.1 Invenusta paracnida | reverse complement strand
TAAAGTTTTAAGCTCCTGGAGATTAAAACTTTCCTTTATTAATTTTCTATCTAAATTGCTAAAATCGGTAAATAGCTAAGATTAAAACTTTTTAAAAGTTTTAAAACTGCGCTTAAAACTTTACTTAACACTTTTCATATTTTTAAGTCTAACAAAAAGTTTTAAATATTTTGAGGCCACAGTAGGTTTTAATCATAGTTTAAAACTTTTTAAGCGACTTAAAACTGGACTAATTAACACTTGCGTTTTAAGTGAGGTCAAAGAAGGTTTTAAGTAGCGATTTAAAACTTCGACAAGTTTTAAAACTTTTACTAAAACTTACTTTGACCTCACTAAATGTAATGATATTGTGCACAGTCAATCCTGTTTAAAGTTTACAATACAATTTATTATAAAAAACAAACGTTTTTTTATATATGGCCTATATACTACTCTTCTACTTAATTAGAGTAGACTATATACCTATCTACAACTCTATTGAAAGAATCTATAAATATAGCAAATGCAAAAAGAGCACGACGTGGTCAAAGTCGCAATTAATAATAATATATTTATACACAAATCTAGAATAGTATTCAAAGTATTCATCTTACAATATCATATGTAACAAATGTATTATACATCAAATACAACAACAATCTCAAATATATCTCAATTATATTCCAAAGTATTCAAATTAAGAAGGAAAGTGGAATGTTTTAAGTTTGCGTTTGAAGAGATGAAAGTCTTTTGTTCCAAACACGTGGGCCTGCTATAGAGAAGGCACCACTGCTGGCATTGATTTTGGCAGTTGATATGCGGACCTCTTATAAGCAGTGAAAGAAAGACCCTGAGGCCAAATCTTAGGATGCATTATATATTGTATTGCTATGTGTGAATATATAATCAATTGACTGCCTATATAATTCTATTTTCAGAAAGTTTCAATAAATTTAAAAGGGCAGACCTATAGGAGATCTCTCTTGTATATAACATTAAAATGACCTAATCATGTAGGGCACGTACTTATGTATGCTTGACGTATATGTGAACATGTTTGTTTATATAAATTCTTAATAAACAAAAGGCATATTTTCATGCACATTTAAAAAATCAATAGTAACATGTTTTACTACTTATTTAAAAGCAAGTACTACAATTATGTTTATAATATAAATTAGAATAATTTTATAGTGTGGTGTCACTGGGATGTTTAATAGGTAACATAGATACCGTATTTCTCCGCGTATAAGCCCCCCCCCCTGTAAACCTAATATTTGCCACTCAAAGTCAGGGGGGGACTTATACGTGAGTCCGAAAAAACCCCAAAAAATTAACATACATTACTTGACAGATAAATTGAATTTAATTAATAACCAAATAGATAGGTATAGGTAAACTACAACATAGGGTAGGTACAAATTATATTTCTGTAGAGTCATAAACATAGGTAGTCAAATCAAATATATGTTTGTTGATAAGTAATTATATTGATTAATTATAAGACATTAGATAGTAGGTATCTAATGTTTTTAAGTGGTTAAATATATATAATATTAGAAGATTTTGTATTAAGGGGGGGCTTATGCGCAGAGAAATACGGTATTTGTTTTACTTTAATATATAAATTCAAAGATTGGCTATCTGAAAAAAAGGGAGTAACAATTGGAAGCGTAAGTTTGTGGTCAAAAATATAGATTTTTAGTTATCATGCAGAAAACTACCAGCTGCAAAAATACAATATTGATATTTTTTCTGTAATTAATCAAATGTAAATGGGTTAGGATATAGGTATACCTAAAAATGTTAATTTTCGAAATGATAATATTGACTACAATTGCTAAATATTTTAGATTGCCATGATTATTTCTATTATTATTTTAATACATATATTATAATGAATAATTCAATATATACTTCTTTAAAAATTTAAGCTTACTCATTAACATATAATAAATATATCTTTGATATTTTTCTAGTACTTTTATCATGGTGATCAAAAATCTAGACAATATCAATACTTTAAACCCCAATATTATTTCATATATATTTTTAGACAGCCAATCTGTTCAAGAATAAAAAAACAAATATATGATATGGATATTATAACTGATATATCGGCAAATTAAAGAAAAATGTTTAATCAGCGATAGCACTTACTGCAGTTTATTTTCAGAAGCTATCGAATTTAAACAATATTGTATTCAAGATTGCACTAAATGAATGTCATTCATAAAAAAAATAACTTCTTAAATATATTTTAGTGCGATTTTTCCTAATTTAGATAGAGGCCAAAAAACAATATCACTACACAAATTACTACGATTAATGACAGTACCTACTAGCTTAAATCAGATAGTATGATCTACTCTCGGTGACCTTATTAAGAGACTTACAGCAGAGGCTAGTTTAACTAGCAGTTATAGTAGTCTACGAATAAGATTTAAAAAATGTAAACCATTCCCAATACATTCCTATCAGTGCTTCTAATTGGTTGTCAAATAAGACCACTGATAGAATCGATTTAAAGAACCCCACTGAGCACATTTGATAAGCTGAAATTTGTGAGTGAGTCAGCTGAGCTGTAATCCAAAATAAAAAATACAAAGAAAAAGAAGACAAAAATCCAGTTTTCTTTTTTATTAAAATGTTTAATTTACTCGAATTGCCTTAACAAAGGTAGAGGTCGCTAGCTTAGAGCGCTGCAGAGAAATACCAAAACCAACCCCCCAAATTGTGTGTTTGTGTGCACGAATGTTATATTAATGAGAGTAACATTATAAGTTGTAGAATAAGAGACAATTAATTAGTTAATTAGTCAATAGAAGGAAGGAGTACAGAGAAGACAGACAAGAGAATCCAAATACCACGAAAAAAATAAATTCGGGTGACAAGAGGGGTCAGGGAAGTAGAGATACATTGATAATTAATGATAAACAAAAATAATAAACAAGTAGAGACATTTAATACGCAAATGTAGACAGGGGGGAAGGGGAGGGTATTGGTGGTAGCTACATATACATGCAAACACGTGGAGGTGAGTCTAACAGCGATAGACAGTAATTGATACAGCCAGACAGTCAATGAGGACACCTAGTGATTGGTTCAAAACCAGCTGCACTCTCATTGGTTAAATGTTGGTAAAGAGACGAGGGAGGGGTGGGTGGAGGGGGGGGCTGTACAGATTAACACTTGTGGCGTCCTCCTTCTGCTCACAGATCAGGCGGAGAGATATTGACATACACAGAGACAGAAAGAGTCAAGAGAGAAACTTAGGGACAGTCAGATGAGAGTGAAGCTGTCTACTTCTTGCTTCGGTTCTTCAGAGTCTGACTGAGCCAATCGAGACCTTCGTACAAGCCATCTCCCGATGTGGCGCAGGTAGCCTGGATGTACCAAGTGCGATTACGCAGACCATGGAGACCTAGTTTGTCTGTGAGCTCTGCAGCGTTCATTGCGTTCGGCAGATCCTGGAAACATGATAGGGAAAAGTGATATTCAAAGTGAAGAGAAGAGAAGAGAAGAGAAGAGAAGAGAAACCCACCTGTTTGTTGGCAAAGACTAGAAGGACAGCCTCACGAAGTTCATCTTCGTTGAGCATGCGCATAAGTTCATCTCGAGCCTCATTCACCCGCTCTCTGTCGTTGCTGTCAATGACGAAGATCAGTCCTGATTGAATAAGCCAGTAAAAGGGCGGCGTTATAAACCAAATATTCAATAAGAAAAGCCGGCAAATGCACTAGAACTCACCCTGTGTGTTTTGGAAGTAGTGCCGCCAAAGAGGTCGAATCTTGTCTTGACCGCCGACGTCCCACACCGTAAAACTGATGTTTTTGTACTCCACCGTCTCCACATTGAACCCGATCGTGGGGATGGTGGTCACAATTTCACCTAACTTCAGTTTGTAGAGGATCGTCGTCTTACCAGCGGCATCTAGACCAACCATGAGAATCCTCATCTCCTTCTTGCCAAACACTCGGTCGAATAAGCCAGAGAACACGCTTCCCATTTTGCTTCTTTGGAAGATAAAAGGAAGATAATCACTTGTTATGTCATCTCATTACTTGCCGAGAACTATACATAACCTAGTTAAACATTTAATGTGTATTAGAAATGTCAGTTTTAAACATAAATAGTTCGTAAAAAACGGTTATAATATACTTATATAGCTAAATTTTAACAAAATACATGGTTTGTACCTTACAAATAGATAATGAAAGCTAGAGCTATCCTGCAAAAACAAAAAAGAATTGAATTATAAAATGAAAATAGTAAACGACTTTCTAGATAAAATATTATCATAACAATCCTCAAAAATAAAGTTCACAAGTATTGCATTATTAGTCATTGAGAAAGGCTGACAAGTTGTTTTCATAAATGGGACTAAAACATATAAAATAGTTACATTTTAGTACACAATATTGTAATCAAAAATGTAAGAACTGTACAATTAATATTATTTTTTAAAGGAAATATTTTACAAATAAAAAGTGACGAATAATACGTTTTTATAATAATCACACATAATTTAAACTTTTACAACGCTGCTTTGGCATATTAGCTCATAGCCTTTCTATTAACTGTTTCTATTTTGAACTCTATATATTAGTGACAATTCCTTGGTTAATACTGTATTTTGCAACTAAATTTTGTTACATTTTAATAAATACATACTTGCTTTGAAATATAGACGCTTAGCACTGTGTGCTGTCCTTTTCTATATATATTTCCATAAATAATGTACACACAAGTCTAGTCTAACATCAAACCAGATCCTACAAGAGTAAGTGACACTTTCTCACATATGTTATAGCCAGCTTTACGAACATTTATAACATTTTTATATGAGCATAGTTCGCAAATAAACACAAAATAAATCCAACAAATATGCTAACTGCTACAAAAACTTGTCATAGGCTATTTTTAGTGAGCTGCTACTAAATTCTACATTCCTTTTAATGAAAATGATGATATTCTACTGCACAGAAATATAATGTAAATACTGTATATTATAAGTAAGTTAATTTTAAAATATTAAATGAAAAGAAAAGAAAAGAAAAGCAATTTTCTTGGTAACTTATGGTAATGCCAAATTAGTTTCGGATTTGTATCTACATATTATCAAGCAAACATGTAAATGGGGATATTAGTCGAGGTATGCAGAATATATAATTTGTACACAATATAAATAATGCAAGAACTAATTAAACAACAATGAACAAAAGCAAAGGCATGACTGCAGAGAAACCCTGCATTTGGCTAAAAGCTATATAATCTAGATTCCTTTATTTATAAGGTTACCCTGTGCCTTTGCATGCATCTGTTAGGTGTTGTTTAATTGGTTATGGCATAATCTTGCATATATGTATTTGTATAATTTACAGCATATATATATTCTGCATCACCCAAATAATATCTTATGCATGCATGTTTACTTGATAATGGGCAGAAGTCGGAACTAATTAAAATATTAAATGTTACCAAAAAAATTATTTTAAAAAGAATATTGTAATCCTTTTCAACAAATTGAAATGAATATTATAAAAAAAATTTTGAAACACTTCTATTTAATAAATTGATCAAATAAATAGTATACAATATAATTTTTGGTGTGTGATATTTGAAGTATACAATTTATAAAAAATTAATAATGCTATACCTATACTAATTGGCTGTTACTAATTACTTATGACAATATTGTAACTACAAGAATTAATTAGAAAAATTAATAGCCCCTAAATAATCCCATTAAGAACAATTCTAACTAAATTATCAAGTTTTGGGATGTTAAGTAATTACATGTCAACAGATTTTTTCAATAAATACTGCTAGATGAAAATTAGATTCACAGAAGTGAGAAATAATACATTTTTAGATAAAAGAATAACATTCACAGAAAATACATCTAATTCAAAGAATTCATGATCTAAGAAGACCTACAATATGTCCAAAAGTATATTTTCCTCAACTATGTATGTATTTGTGCCAGAAAGTAGTAAGCAATTGATGCTGTTGTATGAGTTAAATTATGACTCAAAACACACCAGTTCATGAGATAGGTTCATTTTAATTGCTACATAAAAAAATAAACAAAAGTAATACTAATTGTTTCTAATATTATATTTGATTTGTAACTTACATGAAAAAGTATCTTGATAATCTTATTTGGACAATTTTTATTATATTTATGTATTAATTGTTTCCAAAGTAAGAACTAGCAACATTTGTTAAAATAAAAAAAGAAGACATACCTCTGTTTTGAAAAATTATAAAAAATAAACTATCTACCAAAATGAATAAGAAAATTCAAATTTATGCACCTTAAACATCTAAATTGCAAGACTTCTATAAGGCTTGATGACTGGTAGACTCAAATTTGTTTCATATATAGAGTTAGGAAAATCACAATCGAAGGGAGGAGAGTGTAACTATTATTAATAAATAAATAGGAGCACATGATTGGCACTTTGGCATGTATACAATGTACATTTTGTGTACAATTATATAACATAGAAATAAAACATAAAACTGACATAATAAGTCAGAAAACAAGTTAAATTCTACCTCCATTAACTAAAATCAACACTCATTAACTAAGCATACAATCAGTAATTAAACAATAGTTTCATTTTAGAAATGTATAATATATTAAATATTTAGTGATATAATTTTATAGACATACTATAATCAAATAACTTAAAACTACATCCAACACTGCAATAACAAGGTAAAAGTAAACTAAAATTCAAATTTTATTATTGGATTATTAATGGAAGTATTTATTACTGAAATGTGTAATACAAAAAAAAGTTTAAATACAAAATTATGCAAGCATTTGAAATTTCGATGCCTATCCCAGAAAATGAATGACAGCTGCAATGTAGTAGCAATTGTATTGTAATTATAGAGCAATCGATTATAGTACTATTGAACAAATTTCAAATACCTTCCACCCTTTAACATATTTTTTCTAACCACTTTCTCATCAATTTTTTCAACCTAAATGATTTTATTATGCAATTAGATATGGAATATGTGTTTTATATGTATTTTTGATGAGCTTGCATTTCTTTTAACAGTTTGTTATATACATAGTATTTGGTTTCAAACTAAATATTAAAAATGTGCTTTCAATATTTAACCTTTTAATGACAGTATTGCCTGATCAAAAAGTTAAACTGCAAAATGTTTATATAAAATTTCAAATAGCATATTCAATATTCAAGTATATTATGATTGGCTAATGTATTGTACCTACTGCCATATTCAAGCCTGCCTGGCTTCAGTTAATTGACAATCAAATAAACAGAAATATTTTACATACAATATAATATATACAAGTTGTTGCAATGCAGTAAAACTTATTTAGCTCTAAAAGAAATCATTACATAATTTATGAATTTGCTTTAACAATTTAAAAAATTGTCAATATTATTTCATATTTATAGTTATAAATATATATACCTACTACTACATTTTATAATGATATTATATAACATGTAGTAAAAAGTTTAGGTGCAACTATAGTAATGTGTATAGAACAAATTTGAATAAAAAATATGAACTAATATTTGCTAAATTATGATCTACGTACATTTTATCAGATTTAGTGCTCTAAATTTACCTAGTTTAGTATTATAATATTGAAATAGTCAATTTTGACACAAAACTAGAGATTCTGTGGTTCTATTTTGATTACATACATGCATTGAAGGACTGGATAGCATACATATTCGGTTTCATGCATAAATTATTAACACAATTAAATAAGAACATGTTACCCTCCCCAAACAGTAACTACATAACAAAATATGTCCAGTGATATTTTAATTGATAAAGGCTTATTCTAAGTTGTACAGGTCTTCCATTGCAATATGCAAACCAAGTAATATTTTCTAAATGGCTATAATGTGGTGCTCTGGTATATAGAATAGGAGCAACAGCTTCTTACATGTTCACCAACAAGCAATATCCTCTCTTTATAACAGATAGTGAGGATAGATATATTTCAATGATGGCTATTATAAAAGAAACACAGTAAGAAAGCAGATAGATGAAGTGAGTGCATGGTGTAATTTTATAGGCTCATTGATGACATCTGCCAGAAATTTGTCAATTTACTCTAGCCAACAGACTAGTGCAGCAAATACAGCTATACCACTATAACATAATATCAAATATTGTTGCATATATGATAAAATAGATATGATTTTTTTTTTAATATGGATTATAAAATATTAAGATGTGATAAAATGCATAAATATCTCGGTTTTAATAAAATAACCAAGTAGGACAATAATTATAATAGAATAAATATAATGATGAAAAATGTATTTTGAAAAATAGACCATATTATATATTTACAGAAAAGTACAAAATATAATTGGCAAATTAATGGAACACTGAGTAAGATAAAAATAATAATCATGAAAGTCTCACAACAGCTTGCAGCAGTTTTGACAGATGTAGTACCATGTCCAGCTCAGGTGCTTGTTATTTCCACAATGCTTGCACCAACATGGAGATTTTTGCACATAGTCTGAAAGTGGAATTTGTTGCAGTAGTTGTTGTGGAATGATGTCCTGCCATCCAACCATGTTATTGAAACTTGGCACAAGCATTGGTTAATGTTGAAAGCTGCTGCCACAAATTGTTACTCAAAAATAAATTAATAAAATAAAAGTTGGTTCTTGTGTGTAAAATGTCTTCATCAACCCTATTTTAATACGCACTGTCAAGAATACCTCTGCCCACTGTTGGGCATTTACACCAATTGACAAGATAGATGAAAGGAAAGAAGCTGTGTTGTGGAGGAATGAATGGATTGAGAACTGGGCATACTGCAGATAAATTGCAACCTTAGAAATAAACAACAACCTGTGAAAAAATATGTGAATGGTAAAAGCTGGTAAATTTATAAATAACTGGGGTAAGAAATAAATGTTATGTGTAGGTATAAAAGATACTACAATATTGAATAAAAATAAGAAATTGAATTATCCCATGTTAATTTGCAAATAAATAAATAAATAAATATACAATGAACAATTAAAGAACAATAAAAATTAAAACTAAATAAATAGATATAAATAATAATAATTTAGTGTGTAAAGCGAACAGAATAATACCAAATTAAAACCATTAACCAGATGGCAAGTTGAAAAATGAGATAATAATAATATATTTATACACAAATCTACAGTAGTATTCAAAGTGTAATACTATAATGAATATGCTATACAAAAACAAAACAAACAACATGAAATCAGTTTTCCACCTATTAGCCAATCAAAATATTCTTAATTTAGAACTAAGTGTCTATTGGTATGTATGTACAAATTACAATTATTTTGACTGTAATTGTGACTGGATCATTCTAATCTTGTTTAGATTGATCACATGATTGACCTGAAATTTCACATGCAAAAATATTTTTTCTATTGATCTCCAAATAATTATTCAGAAAGTAGCTACCCTTATTCTGAGATTAGTTCAATCTAATTGAAATGGTTGCCATTGGTTATGGATATTGGTTATTATGGTTATGTCAATTTCCTCATATTATTCACCTTTTGCATAGTTTAATTTATGGTTTTTACTAAATAATTAAAGTATATATTAACTGTAAGATTCAAACAATTATTTCTAAAATAGTTAGCTCCTTAGTACCTAACTTTAAATACCTATAGATTGAAATAAGAATGTCTTCAAGTATAAACATTTAAAATACATAATTTTAAATAGAAAATATGTTATTAAATATTTAATTATCTTTAAAATATATAAGAAACCAGTAATCTTTATAAATAAATCTTCATTTTATATTTATCTAAGTAGAGATATAGTAAATAAATAATATATTAATAATATCATAAAAACTGATGTGTCATATCTGATTTAAAAATATTTGAATTTCTAATATAATTCAACATATTTAGATTTTATTGGTATTCCTTTAAATATATATATTAGTACCATATTTAGTTTACTAAATCCACATTTGATTGCAATAACACTATGTTTGATTGATTAAATATCTATATTTTATTGAGAAAACATATGTATTAAGCAATATATTTGTCATAAATTAATAGCTTTTATATTTCTGTTTGAAAATATATTTCTCAGTTTATAAGAAAATTTAACAGCAATATATTTGACATAAATATTTGTCATATTTCTGTTTGAACATTTACTTTTTATAATTTCCAAGACAAGGACTACATGAATATAACTTTATATACTTGAAGTAGTTCTTATTCTGAGATTAGTAATTGCTTTATTTTCTTTATCTCATATTAAAGCTTTAACAAAATATATTTATTTATTACCTATATTTAGACATTTTTATATATTTTTCTCTGCTCTTGATATATTTTAAATCATCCCTATATTTCATATAACTTATTCAATAATATTGGTCCCAATATTGATAATATTAAAATAGAATTATAAGAAAATGAGCTATTATTAAATTATAGTCTATTTGTATGCAATGCAGATATAATATCAGCTGATCAGATGTAGCATTCACTTAAATTGCTTATTGTAAAAAAAGTATAAAAAGCTAAATAGATACATAGTATTTTAAACAATTCCATTGAAACATTTAAATATTAGTCTATCAATTACTATTAGAAACATCATAATAAAAAAAGACAAACCAATTTTTAATTGGTTAAAAAAATTAACTAAAAAGACACTTTAAGAAGAAATGAATATATGGTGATTCAGAAATATATTAAGTTGTCTTTTATATAAGTTAGGTTTATTTAGGTTAGGATAGTTAAGACTTTTTTATTAACTTTTTTAAATAAATTAAATATTGGTCAGTATTTTTTATGATAAAGATCCTAATAGTAATAAAGAATAAAAGTTAGAACTAATTCTTTGTTACTATTAAATATATTTAAGATAAATTTTCAATAATAAAGAAAATAATAAATATTCTTTTGTGAACAAAATTTATAAAATCATTAAATTAAGTTTGAATTGTAACTAATAGTAGGTAATATATTAATAGAATACAAGTTAATAACAATTATTATTTATTTTTAATTAATTTTCATATCAAATTTTAAAATCAGGATTGAATTATAAATTGGAATAGTAAATTAGATATACATATATATATATACAGGGTGATGCATAAAAACGATCCAAAATACATCCAAAGATATGAAAAATTTATGTTAACATAAAGATTGTATATTCATATAGTATAACCACAGAATAAGCATATGCAATCATAATTTGAATTTGAATAGTTTGAATTGAATAACCATAGAAGCTGTATATGAACACTATTTAGTTATAACAAATGTTCAAAATGTCCTTAATCATTGTTGATTCAGAGCTCACACCTTTGTCTGAATGATTGATAAGCATCTCGAAACATCTGCTAAGGGATGTTTTGGATCTCTTGCTCGATTTTCTGAGCTAATTGCCACCTATTTGTTGGTCATTCTTTATAAACATGATCTCATAATGCACCCCATAGGAAAAAGTTACAGACAGTGAGATCAGAAGATTGCTGGGGCCATTCAACTGGTCTTCTTCTACCAATCCAATGAGTAGGGAGGTTATAATTCAGTAATGTTTGTGCAGCATTAGAGTAGTGTGGTGGAGCACCATCTTGTTGGTAAACTTTATCTCCACAGCACTTGCAGTATGGGATGATATGCTCATTCAGAACTTCACAATATTGGTCGGCATTCATAGTTGCAAACTTGATGTCAAAACTTACCACCCCTCTGATGGACAACATGCACCAAACAGTAACAGAAGTTCTATCTTGCGGTTTCTTGATAGTAGCATGGGGATTTTTGCATGCCCAGTAGTGTAAATTATATTTGTTAACAGAACCATTTACATGAAAGACTGCTTCATCGGAAAACAAAATTCTATCACAATAATTATCCACATGGTTTCTGGCCCATGCACAAAATTGAAGTCTGTGGCCTGGATCATCTTCTGAGATCTCCTGTACATGCATGAATTTGTATGGATGGTACTTATTCTTCTGAAGACAGTGTACAACACTTGATTG
>JAYRBW010033749.1:0-12028 GCA_036023295.1 Invenusta paracnida | reverse complement strand
TTCTTGTTTTTTCTGGTTTTTATTGTCTTTCTGTCTGGTGAGCCGCTTTGGCCTGATGGTTTCACTCAATTCTATAGCTTTTTAATGTAATTAAATTTAAATATACTATTTTGTGAAATGTTTTAATAAGTAAGATGTTAAATATTGATAATTATAAAATATTATAATTTTCAAAACAAATATAATAAATGACAATAATAAAATATTTACTTAGTGATATCATTACTTTAATCATAAGAATTATAATTTCAACATTACAATTATAAATTATATAAAAATGCTTATAAACTATAGGTAATTAAAATGGAAGACAATATTGGAAGTAAGGCAAACTATCCTTCAATAAATTATTAGCTGTTTAAACTGATATGTACAAGAAATAAACACTGTAAACTACTATGATTCTATATGAATCGATAATTAATATTCTGGAGTAAAAACTCGTTCACATTTATTTGTAAATAATGTAGTGTATGCAGATAATGCAAATATAGCTATTAAAGTTATTTCTATATAATATAAGTACCTATAATTAAATTTAAAATGAAAAATCAACAATTTAAAATATCAAGTCTTAAATTACCCATAGCAATGATCAGTAAGAAACAAAGAAACACATTTTCATTGAAATATTTTTAAGTACAAGTTTAATTAAAATTGATAGACAATACTAGTTATTAATAACCTGTGTAGTCATTATTTCTTAATGAATTAAGTGTATATTTAGGTAATAACGTTCCACTGAAATAATTAATTATTAATTAATTAATTTAAAAGTAGGTAAATTTTATCAATTATTTCACTATGGAAGCTAACTAAATAATCATACAATAATATATATACGCATGTTATATTTTTTTGTTGTACGTGAAAATACAAATAATATTATAGCAATTCTTCATGACAGTTTTTCAACGTTTTGTTTATATATAAAATAGCAATAAATATTTGATAAAACATATTTTACACAAATGTTGTGAAATGTTATTAAAAATTAGAATAGAAACCTTACATGATTTCAGTTTTGTTTAAAAAAGTTCGTATATTATAAATAGTATAAATATGTACAATAGATTTATAGATACTGTGCTCTTACAACGTATAATCAATTCTACATATAAATAAAAAAGATTAGAAACATGTTAAAGTTGTGTTTTTGCATATCGAGTTGCGTACATTATTCTGCTTGAGCATTATAAATATAAGTAAATTATATAGCAAGAAATATACCTATAATATCTCTCGATTGTATTCAGTACAGTCGTATTTGTGCATTTAGACATCTTATTCAGCAAACTGAAAAAAATTATATATACATATATAGTACTATTATTATCGATCGTATGATTTACTTCTGTTAGGAATGAATCACATTCGTGCAATATGCATAAAAAAGGGGATTTCATTCAAATATAAATAGACGTAGTGTACACAAGTATGTCTCATCTGTCTTAGTAAGTATATATGACATGGTGTTTTTTGTATAAATGCAGGTTTAAAATATTGATTGATTGTTGAGTGGATCGTATAGAATTGGATTTATTGGATCAAACAGCTGAGTATATAGACTGTTGTAGGTATTCAAAGGGAGAGAAGGAAATCAACCGCACCCAGATCTTATATGAATCAGCTCAGATTGTCCTAGTTACTAAGTTAGCGCACTGGCCTCTCGCTTCCTCTATAGACATCTTAACTTTAAGCGTATTAATAGTACATCAGGTTTGGAAATATATACATAGATAGTGAAATTCAGATTTCTCAATTATTAGAATTTCTACCAAAGTAATCTAAATAAATTTTATTTTTATTTCAACATAAAAAAATAGTTTGTTTCGTTTAAAATAAGACAGCTGACTATATGATAACTAGTTATGAAATAACATTTGTAATACTTATATGCAACTGTTCTGTTGCATTTTTACACAGGTCTATAACGCATGTATTTCATCAATATATTAAAAAGAACAGAATAACTTAGGAGATTACAAAAACTTGTCAGATTGAAACAAACTGAGAAAGCCGCATCAAACAAGATTAAAGAAGACAAAAGGAAAGTTTATATGAACTACAATATCTGTTGCTAATAAGCAGTGTTGCTGAATATATTATGCTATTTTAGATTTACAAATAACTCAAATGAATTTATCTAATTAAAATAGCTATAAGAAATAAACCGATATAATAATATATTCCTTAAGAGTAGACCTTTTTATAACGTGGAACTGAATATTTTTAACAATGTATAATTGAATGGTTACATATATAAAAAGTATTACATTAGTTTGAATTTATTATATCTGATATTAAAACTAGGTATATACCTACAGCTTAACATGTATAAATAAATAATCACATAATATTATATTATATCAGAGTAGCTGTAACTTAAGTATAAAAAAGAAATGCTCTTAAAAATACAATATAGGAGCATAAGCATAAGCAGAAACCAAACAAAACATCTATATTATAGTTAAACAAAGAAGATATTTTCTTCTGGTGTAAATAGTGGTATATATTTTGCACACCAAGATGCACACATATATATATATACGCCTTTTTATACCTGAAAAGGTTATTATATGTATTTTAAATTATATTATATCCATGTATGTGGACAATATGAAATACATAAATATTAATATTACTCAATTAGGAATATATATGAACTTATGTGTTTCAGAAATATGTTAAAATGTGTTTTAAATATATATTTAATTCTACTGAAATTAAATAAGTACTTAAAGATATTAATGATTATTATTAATTTGTAACTAGATTAAGCTTCTAACATACAGTAATTATATTAACATCTTGAAAATGTGTTTTATAATTGTGTATTATAGTGAAATAATATCCCATTTTTATACAAATATGTAGGTATTCAGATAACGTTTTTATTTATAGAAAAAGTTGCCATCTTATAATCAAAATTGTAATAAAAATTGTAATGATTTCGAATGAATTTAATAGACTTCTATGGATAAATTTACATTGAATTACGTGAATTAGTTTTTGTTCTAATCATATTGCCTTTTCCATTATTGTAATTGGTAAAAGTGATGTGTACATTTCTGTCCATCACATAGTGTATCTATAATCCATTTATATAGAATTGACTATAAATCTGTGACACAAAAGTAGAAATACTCTTAATAAAAATTAACCTTGATTTAAGGACACAACCTCAGTTGTATATATACGCATATATTAATTCTAAAAAATGGTGATTATGTTTAGTTATTTTAAATTTAGTCCCACGATCGATTAAAACTATCGATTATACTGACATAATAATTAAACTATAATATATAATTACATATACATGATCTGCAGTTTATTGTCACATAGATTTCCGTTAATGATAACGACATGGTATTGATGAATAAAATGTACTTTAATGTGAATTATCGGTACATTATTGAATCATATTAGTTGAGAAAATTGACCATTATTTTAAAATGTATTCCTACTATTGTAAAAAACAAATATCTATTAAAAATATATTAATAGGTAATAAAGTAGGACGTAAAAAGAGGAAATTAGCTTTTATATAGTTTTTTAAATATAGGTATTATTCCCTAATATTTAAATATGTATACCTAGTTACTATTGAATTTATCATATATACACACATATATATTAAATATTTAATTATAATTTTACACTAGTATTATATCAATATCCCATGTTAAACAGATTGTGATTAAGAGTAAATAATGTTAAATATTCCAATAAATAAACATAATGCACAAATAGTTTAAATGTGCATTAATGAAACGATATAAGATTAACATTGTGGTGATGTAGGGATAACTATATATAGATCTTATATTGGGGTAGATGTTTATACATGTGCACTATAGGTACAACAAGCCTCAGTATAAAGTTCATGTAAGTGTAAGTAAAATGTTACACGTACATTTCGAAGATTAGCTTTAGCATTTAATAGAACTACTAATGAATAAATGTTATGAACGCAAAATTTGAAAACAGTTCGATAGCATTTTCAATTTATTTCACTAACTTCTGATTTTATTACTACAAAATATAGACAACTATACAATTTTCTAATATTTTGAAAAATTACTAAGTGGAACTTTTTGAATTATTATTTATATATAGACACTTCAAAAGAATTTAACTATACATTACATTATTTGGTATAAAATACTTTAATGCAATTTGTGTAATTTACAGTTTCCACATATTTTGATGACAGAATATTTAAATCGTAATTAAACAATATGTTATGCTTCAGTCCGTATATTTATAGAGCTGAATTTGTTTTACCAAATTTGTTTTATCATTGCAAACAATTTATGATATTATAGGTAGGCATATAATCGTGTTAAGCCTACAGTTTGACAATAATATACTAATGGAAATAGTAGGTTATATAAAAAAATATATAGTTAATACGAGAAAATTTGATCAAACATATGAATTATAATTTTACATGTACCTATGTATTATATAAGTGTATTATGTCATAATTAATACATATATGTACATGAAATAATCATATACACATAATATCATAGGTAGGTACATACTATGTAATAGCTAATATCAAAAATATATAGGATATTCACAATTTCATTTCCTTTAGTATATACCAATTATATATATATAGATAAATATATATATGTGTCTATCAAAATTGAATTGGTATATACGCTGAAAAAAAAGTACAAATTGAAGTTAGGGTTACATATAGGGGAATCAAAGAAGAGAGCTTGAACGTATTAATTGCAGATTTAGCAGTCGAAATATTAATATTAAAAATGTCGGTGTTTAGATAAATGGTATTATTATAATTAAATTTAATAAGCTGCTTTAACGATATACTTAAATTTAAAATTGTTAATATTATAATTAAAATTAGAAGCGGAGAAATTGATTGTGCGGTCAGTGGAAATCGAATGGTTAGAAGGAGTATTATTAATATTATTATATTTAAAAGTGGCTTTATGTTCGTTAAAACGAGTGGCAATTATTTCCGACTCGTTTCCCTTGTGTATTTACTTACAATTTTTACAAGGAATACGGTAAACACAGGTTTTTTAGAGAAGCTGGAGGGGAAGAGCGATTAAAACAAAGATTAGATTTCAGTTGGTTCGGATAATTAAAAATAATATTACATAGATTGTAAAAAATAGATTGAGATTTGTTAGTTTTAGAATTTAAAGACTGAGTAAACGGAACAAATAATTTATACTTGGAAGAATATAGAAGTCTGATTTTAGAATTGTAGAATGTTATTTCATCATCTAAAAATTAAGGTTTACAGGTGCGGAGAATGCGTAAGAATAAATTTTTAGCAATCAAAGTTTCGATTTTATTAGAATGAAAATAGAAAAATTAGAGATAAGAATTGGAATGAGTATAGGCATTAGTGTTTTAAAATTCTATTTAATGGTTTTCTGGTTCTTTGGGAGATTAGCTGGGGTAGTTGAATGAAGATTGTAGTTGTTGTTCAAACAGGTCCTATACAGTTTATCGGCTGCAGCAATACGAAGGTTAGAGAAGAGTAGAAATTTGTTGGCTACATGGATCTTCTATAGTCTTGAAAACTTGTAAATGATACGGTGCGTCCTTCTTTGTACTATTTCGAGTTTTTTCGTATTCTAACATGGATCTGATAAGACCAAGTAAATCTTCTTGATGCCAAGTATAGGTTGAAGTAGACGGAGTGCGTGAATACGGCTACTGGAAGCTGTGGAAATTATATAGTCAATATTAATGTTGTTAAAATTGAGTTGGTCGTTGATTATCACCCTAAGAATCTTAGATTGATTTGTTGAAGTCACATCTGTGAGTACTGTTTGTTTGACTAGAGATGCTATTTGCCTTCATACACTTAAGCACGTTGCGTTATGGTGTTCGTCTATGATATTCTGACTGCCTGGGTTATTCAAGAATAACGGGACACTTACTGTCGTGTCGTCGATTAATTTGACGATGGTGGAATCAGGATGAACCATAGAGAGAGAGTGCCTGTAATCAGGTAATATAGAGCAGGTCCCAAAATAGTTCCTTGTGAGACTCCAGATATGATGGGAACGCTTAAGCTGTGTGTTTCCTATGTTGGTGGTTTGTGTTCTGTGGGATAGATAACTTGCAAACTATTTTATAGATCCAGGGGGAACCCAAGGCAATAGATTCCATTTGTGATACTATTGTGTTGTAGCCAATTACGTCGAAGACCTTAGAGTAATCATAACGCAATTAATATGTATTGTATACACACACACATATATATAATATCGATTAGGATATAGAATGACCAAGCATTAGACATATTATAAATTAGAGGTTTTGAAATTCAAAATTGATATAATTATATGCCTATACGTAGATAATGACATATGACCAATCGAGTTGCAGATGATTTGGAAAAGATCAGCTGCCTTCACAGACTTCATGAGTATGCATATATCTGATTCATTAATTGATTAGATCACTTCTTTTCTATAATTCCTAAATTATTATTTATATACATATATATACCTATATATTAAATTCTATATAGACATATTATATATTGAAAGGAGATAATGGGATATGCATTATTGTAAAACTTATAAAATATTTTTTGAACGTATAAACGACCACAATTATAACGTACAAATGTATCTCTAAGTGGATAAATAACAAGACTTTAATAAACCGGAAATTGCAAACTATAAAATTGTTCTGTGATCAAAATACATAGTTATAGATAAATAAACTAAGCATCATCTGTATATAAATTCTAAAATAACCTGTATATGTATAACAATGATACATTCTATAGTAACCCGAAAATTATTATATTTAATCTATGCAATGTGGGCATAATAACAAGATGAAGAATCATGTTTATATTGGTTAATAGGTGGCTCGTATAAATGCATTCATTTATTGAAATATATATCAGTAAACAAATCAAATAATATATAATTAGGCCTTTACGAATTGAAACAAATGCCTTTGATAAACTGATAAATCATATAAACACGACAACCACAATATTCATTGAATATACATCTACTATAAATTTTAGATGTTAGGATATACATTCAAGGTTTTCGCAGGTTTCTTTATTTGTTTTTGGCAAATTAATTTAGGGGGTATCTAATATTTTGAAAGGTTGCATTTTGTTTCTTAGAACAAACTCATTATATTACAGGGTGGCCACTGTTTTTGGTCCATGAAATTAGAGGACGCAAATTTTAGATTAAAATTTGAGGAGCCAAAATATAGATTTTTTCATTTAAAATTCCTTTCTAAATTAACAAATTAAAAATGTGGTATATGTATATTAAAAAATTACACATAATGTATGTAATATTGATTACAAAAGGTATACAAAAATTTAAAGCAAAAAATGAGTTTTAGAAAGATCCCATCTTTAATTTGCTTGCGTTTCTTTGCAGCAATTTTAAGAGCAGCCGATTCTCCATTTTCTTCACCTCTTGAAGAGCTTGAACCTTTCGCGGTTTTTTTTCAGAGCCTCTTCTCAAGAGACCATTGCTGTCTCGGCACTGTTTCTGCACTTTTTAAAATTTTGGGGTAAAATTATTTTTTCTGTCATGTTTCTTGGGGCATTTTGATAGTATTTTTTTTAAGGCTTGAATTAGTTCCACAAGATGTCTTGCATCATTCAAAATCTTTCAGCACAAAATTTAAGAGGAAAAATTGAACTTAAAATGAACTACAGTAGAGTTCGGCTTTAGTAACATTGGCAATAGTAACAATTCGGTTTTAGTAACATATAATTCTCCAAGGAAGTCGATTTATATTCGCCAATAGTAACATATAATGTCTGATTGGCTGTTTTTCTCATATATCTGCGATACACTTATGTTCCTATCTTTATAATTTCCTCGAAATGCCTCAAAACATCTTTCAACGAATGCAAGACATATTTGGCGATGTGAATTTTGAAAAGTATGTACAAATGGAAAACAAACTAACAACATCACCACAGTTGACAGATCAACAAATTATTGATGCTGTTACTGGCGCTAATAATGAAGAAGCTAATGAAAGAGAAGATCAAGAGCAGCAACCACTCCCAACACGAAAAAAAGCACTGACTTTTAGCGTTGTGAAAACATTCTTGCTGAATAACGACAATGGTGAACCTCATGTCAGGAACATTTCTACAATAGAGAGATATTTGATCAGCGAATTCATGAAAATGCAAGGGAACAAGGAACACTCGATACATTCGTCACTAAACAGTAACTTAGAGCAACATTCCCTTCTCTTTTGAGAAAGCGAAAATGGCCCTCTTCTGGGCCACCACACACTGATTGTTATCTATACATTGAAAATTATAAAAGGTGGTATATACATATATATATGTCCTATAGTATAATTTGCTATGTTCGGCTTTAGTAACACAATTGGAAAACACCAGGACATGTTACTAAAGCCGAACTCTACTGTATATGAAATCTTCTCTAGGACAAATATAATTTTTTTAGTAAATCCTCCAGTATTCAATGACTTGAGGATAAATTAACACAATGGAAAGATTTTTTAAGTGTCCTCGATGACTGGTTGCACCCTGATATTATGAAGATGTTCTTTATATATTTTAAATAATTAACCAAGCACTTAATAATTACAGGTGTCGAACTTCAAAAAACAAATAAATTAAATGTTGTCGTTCTTCATTTCTACGATTGAAAACAATATTAATATTGAATTATATTTTATTTTGAAAATAAAGGTTACTAAGGGTAACAAGATTTACCAAATAGAAACATCCACATATTGATCTAACTCTGCACATTCGCGAAATATGAATGTTTTAAGAACTAATAAAAACTGTTTTGCGTTATCCGTGTTTTTCATAGTTAATAATTATATGTATTACATAAACGCTTTATTAAAGTCTGGCGACATGAAATAAACATTTCGTTTAAATATTAAACTACTATTAAAAAATAATTCGGGAAAATAAATTATAGTACATAATATATACAGAAAACAAAAATTTTGCCCCAAAAATATAGAAACTTAAATATGTAGTAACAAAAAAAGTATCATGTTTATTGTAATTTCAAAATTAACTTATATTATTTTCAACATAAAAGAATAAAAGAAACAAAATAAAACAGTTGTAGAGCTAAACATCCGCCTTCTTTACAAATGCCTAAGTTTAATAATTGAATTGTTTAATTGAATGTGGAATATATTAAAACCGCAAATAAATAGAAACTTAATAAACAGCAATTAATGTAATGATACAAAACATAACACAACCATAAGCAATCAAAATGTTGATTTTAATGTTGCCAAAGTTACTGTATATAATATATATGTTATGTATATATAAGTATTAACCGACTATAACAGCATTGACCCTTCCAAAATTGACAACATACGGCAAATCTCTTATAAAGTCTTACGGCACATGAATGAGATATTTGTTATACGGAAACACTGCAATGAATTTTAAACATTTACAATCATTCAAAAAATCTTAAAGTATAAGGAAATACAAATGAGAATGAAAAAACAACGGGCTGCTCTTAAAACTGAAAATAATGAAAGAAAGACAACAGCATTTAGACATTCAAAATTACTTCTTGTACACAAATTAAAGTTACTAGTTATTAAATACAACAAACTAATATCTTCATGAAAAAGCATATAATAATAGTCATGAATAATATTTGTAATAGTGAATAACATCAAATGGAAATGTGTATAAGAGAGTGCGCCAGTTTTAAATAGCAAGCGTTGTGAATTAAGCGTAAAAAGGCGTCAACCGACACAGTAGGTGGCTGTATATCACTTCAGGTTATTAAACATACGTTTAGGAAACTGGCACGACTAAAGTATATATAGAAATGATTGAAATGATAATACAGTTAGCAAAGGATGTACACGAGCCATGCAAATAATCGCTATGAAGCCGTATCACACAAACATAGTGTTATATTGTTGTATAATTTACATAGGAAATAATTTGGCTTTGTCGATTGCCTAGTTAGTATTGAAGGGCTACTTGTTGCCCATTTACAGTTTTTTGTTTAACAACACCGTCCTCCTCAACAACAACAGTTTCTTGGCCATTTTCTACTATTTTCTTTGTGGTTACCCTCTTGCCATTGATCATACGCGTAGAGGTAGATCGAAAACTCCCGGCACCTACTGTACCAGTCCCCATAGACGAGAAAGACGTGAAGAATTGATTACCCAACTGATTACCCCCACCGGCGGAGTGCATGAAGGGATCACTACTGAATGGGTCCACACCCCCAAAGAAACTCCCAAAGGGCTGGAACATGGGCACTTGAAGAGTAGTATGATGGGCTTGGCCCTGCTGTGAGGATCGATAAGGTCCCCCACGGCCATGCTCTCGATTCGCGTGTTTTCGACTGCTCCTATGATTAGATCGCTGTCCGTGGTGTCCACCATGCGCATGACCGTGATGCCCGTGGTGTCCGTCGAAGAAACTGTGAAAATCTGAGAAGGGATCCTTACCACCGAAAAATTCTCGGAATACATCATCCGGGTTGCGGAATGTGAAATGAAAGCCGCTTCCGCCAGTTCCACCCCCCCCACCGCCGAACATCCCATGGAAGTCGTGTGACATGCCTGCGTGGCCACTCCTAGCTCTGGGACTTCCACCGCCTCCAGGGGTAAGGCCCTCTTTTCCATATCGATCGTATATGGTGCGCTTATTGGCATCTGAAAGTACTTCGTAGGCCTCGTTTATTTCCTTGAATTTTTGTTCGGCCTCGTCCTTGTTTTCGGGATTCTTGTCTGGATGCCATTTTAGCGCCATTTTCCGATAGGCCTTTTTGATCTCGGGTTCCCCAGATTTTCGGTTCACACCGAGGATTTTGTAATAATCGCTCATTTCTACAAAGAAAACACATATAAGTCAATAATTATAAATAATGGAAAACTAATGAAAAATGTCAAAATGTAAGTATTATATATGTATTACTCTACCATTGAAGTGGTAGAAAAACTTCTCTACAATAGAAACAAAACAACATTCTAACTTTTTTAGTTATTTTAAAGTATTTTTTAATGATAACAGAAAAATAATACACTAGGTTGATTATTAAACACTCACTTAATAATGGTAAATCACCTTTTAACATCTGGACCCCGATAAAACAGGCCTGGCTGAATAATTTAACAATGCAAAGTTTAGTTTGTGCATATCAAAAGTAATATATAACTATAAAACAGTGGGTTATATTTACCATCTGAACGTGCTAATACATCCTGATGTTGTTGTAACATGAATTGATGTGTTACAATGTGCCTTTTTGTTGTTTATGATATAATATTTGCACTAGTCAAATATGATGAAGCTGGATGAAGTGGTTTAAATAATATTGCTACATGGTTGCTAAATTATGAGTGTTGAGAAATATATATTATTATGAGTTAATCAGAAGTGTGAGGGAAAATCCAAAGAAAGTATAGCCATTGAATTAAGGTGTTCAAGATAAAAGTAATCAGAGGTAGACACTTAAATAATTATCTGATAAATTAGAACAATAAAAATAATGTATAGTTAAATAATTTACAGAGCCTCAAATAGATAATAATATAACTACATAATATATCATTGTCATATGTATACAAATTAAACTATTGAGTAAACATATTACAATCTACGTTTATTTAGCAGAGTATCTTAACTATCACACATAAAATTCCAGAAACTTTAAAATTAAAATAACTAATAAGGTGAGATCAAAGTTATGGACTAGTGAAGTATTAACAACTGAATAAAACCATTATTTTGACTTCAGTTTAATAAAAAATGAACCTTTTAAGCTAAATAATTAGTCCAAGACTAACGGCCGTATTCACAGTCGCCACTTGAGTGAAAAAATAAGATAAGTGCTATTTGAGTGGCCATTTCGTATTCACAGTCGTCTCCACTCAAAGTCCACTTGTCTGTTGCCCACTTATGTTGAGTAGAGAATGAGCGGCCAATGAGCGACGATTTAGACTGTCTCAGTGAAATTTGTTATTCACAGTTGCAACTCATTAGTCACTT
>JAYRBW010033738.1:0-12028 GCA_036023295.1 Invenusta paracnida | reverse complement strand
CGAGTGGCAGATGAGGCTAATTGGGCGATAGGATTGGAGGGACTTGGGGTCTTTTCCCGGTTTGAGCACTGGGATGATTGTCGCTTGTTTCCAAATCGCCGGGGATTGTTGGAACTTCCAGGAGGTGTTAATGGTGAGGAGGATGAACTCAAGACCTTTGGGGCCTTGACGAGCAGACGGACGAGAGGTCGACAGAGCCAGTCTGAGGGAGCTTGGCTCCTTTTGAGGCTTCGACGTCCGCAGTTTCGTTCCCTCGGAGCCCGCAGAGACATAAGACCCATTGGAGGGTGACGGCTGTTGTGGATGAGAGGGCGCTGAGATGGCTCCGGATCTGCTTAAGAGTCTGGTCTGTTTGGGCACACGGGCCAGAGGCAAGGCGACTCATGAGCGACTGAAAGTCTGAGAGGAGGTGGATTCCATTGGTCGGTTCAGCATTCACGAGGTTGGTGGCAGCCTCTAGGCCCCGGAGACAGGCGACAGATTCAGCGCGGAAGGAGGAGGAGACTGAGCCGGCGGGGGAAGAGAAAAATCGTAGAAGGGACTCTTTGAAGTACATCATGATGCCAGCCCCTCAGAGTGTTGTCTTTTGTAGCCGAGCCGTCGGTCCAGATGTGAAGGTCCGAGGGTGGGAGTCTGTCGATGGTCAGGAGGGCTGCATGTTTCCTGGACTCAGGTGGGTCCTCTCTGGCGGTTTCGAGGTCGAGAGATTTTCGGATTGTGAGGCGGGTGAAGCCTGACCATATTGGTGAGCTTCTCTCGTGAGGTTTTCAACAAGGGCTCATGTGGAGGTTTTGCAGGCAATGTCTCTCCAGTTGCGTCGAGGTTCGCCACCTTTGCCGATAGCTTTGAGACGCAGACGAGTTCAACGCGAGGCGGATGAAAAGATAGGGGATGTTTGACGGTGCAGAGGACCTTTTCGCGCAGGTGAGCCATGGTGGCGATGGCATTGCTCGTGAACGAGGGAAGGTCGGCTTCCTTGAGGGCGAGAGTGGGTGTGGACTTAGTGCACCCCGTGATGGTGCGAGTGGCTGCCTTATTAGGGATCAGCCCTAGCTTTTTGTTGGAGAAGAACCTTTCATTCGGAGCACCAGGAGTGGATCCACGTGGAGCTGGGTTGGAGGGCTCGATTGCAGGCTGCGACAGACGTACCTTGGGCGCCGAACGTGATATCAGCGTACGCGAGCGTAAGGCAGTTAGGAGGAGCTCCTGGCAGAACGGAGCCTTCGGGGAGGCCCTTGGGGTAAATTCTGGCTTTGGAGGTGGCGCCCTGCCAGAAGACTGTTGCTCGGCGGTCGGAGAGGAAAGCGGTGGTCCAGCGAGTGAAACAACTCGAGATTTTCATCCGGCCCATCTTTACGAAAGCTTGCCTAAGAAACCCGGTCGTAGGCTTTGACATCGGCAAAGAGGAAGGCCGGTCGGAGGGCAGGCTGTTATGTTGGAATCCATCGATGATGAATTGTGCTGCTGCGACGAGTTACGAGTTTTCCAGAAGTTGGCTTGGGCAGGGTGGAGGAGGTCACGCGATTCTAAGAGAAAGATGAGTCTCTCATTGATCAATCTTTCGGTGAGCTTCCCGATACAGCTGAGGAGGCTGATTGGACGGTAGCTGGACGTGATGTCAGACAGTTTCCCTGGTTTTAGGATAGGGCGGATCTCAGCCTGGCACAAGGAACGGGGATGGTAAAGTTAGTCCAAGAGAGATTAATGGCGGTGACGAGAAAGTCCTGAACAAGTAGCGTGAGGTAGCGGATGAGTGTTGGAGATTCTGTCGGGGCCCGGAGCTGATTTGTCCGGAAGGTTCGAAATAGCACGGACGAGGTTGTCGGCGGAGAAAGCGAAGCAAGAGTCGTGAGTGCGTCCATTGCACGGGCAGATCGCATCGGTTGCGTGGCGGGTTTCGCATTTGATGTTGCAGTTGGCGATTTTGTCTTTCGTGAGACAGAGATCTCCCGTCGATGGCACGGATCACGCTCCAGAGTTCGCTCTAGATGATTTCCTTTTTGTGGCCGCCGATGTAGTCTCGCCAGAGATGCTCTTTGGTAGTGTTGATGGTATTGCGAGCGATAGCAGCGGCTTCCTTGAAGGTGTTGGCGAGAAGTATATGGCCAGTATTGCGAATATATTACCTAATATACTCGACTATCATTTCGTCCCGGCTGTTAAATGCTTATTTAGACACGATCCTAGGCAGAGTTTCCAAGCCCAATAAATTCTACATAATAGTGTTTTTCGATCAATTGTTGTAAATGTCTTATACATATAGCATTGTTAGCTGACATTTTTCTTACTATATCATGCAAGAAAGCCTAGACGATATCAACACGTCTTATGATGCGATCGGATTAAATATTCAGAAATAATTCTTTTTTAACTGTTGAATCTGTTTTTCACTCAACAAATACTATTGTAAACCAGTTTAATTTCATATGCAGACTAAGTTGTGTTCCCGACTGAATTAAAGAGTTGGATCAACTTCATCTGAAAATCTATGTGGCATTGGAGCTTTTAAAGCTCCTTAGATTAAAAACCGATTTCAATTGACACTATTACATGACCAAAACGAAATATTACCACAAAGTACCATGTCCGACATAAATATATTCCAGTGATACCATCATCATCGCACAAAAATAAATGATGATGACGATGATGAAATAATAAAGAAAGCACAGTAATCTACACTGTAGTAAGCTTAAATATTAATGTTATGTGTTATTCGTACTCATACTACTCATAAATATATTTTTCAAATGCACTTATTCCTTGTGTAAACCGACCTTGCGACCTTGTGCCCTGATTCTGACCAGAAGTTTATCTAAAATTTGCATTTTGCCGCTCAAATTGACAAGATCCTCTGAAACAACATACTCCCCGTCGGCATCGAGAGGATAATCGATAAGATAAGGGTGGTTAACAATCCTCTTAAAAAGAAAAACTGTATTCCGCATTTGCAGATGTATTTCCCTGGTCGGAGTCGGTTTGCTGAGGTAGTGAAAAAAATACAATTTTAAAGACATAGAAAAATTAACCACTTTAATTAATATAAAAAAATATATAAATAAATTGTTACCCAATTATGCTTTTCTAATTAGCTTTCAATTAGTGCACATGAAAACTGAGAATGATAAATGTCTCAAAAACAACTAAGAAATAAGCATTACTAAAATAAATACGTTTAATTGAGGAAAATGAACGTACCACTCGAAACAATTCATTAATAATACATACTACTACTGTACTAAACACAACACTAAATGTAATACTTAATAATTTTATGTACTGACATTTTTGCAAGTAGTAAGTGAATAAAAACTGTATAATTTACCTTGTACGCGGAAAATAAGTTTTTTCATTGTCGCTGAAGTCTTCACCATCGCTGGGTATATCCCACTCCTCTTTTTCCTCATATTGAATAGTTCTCCTTCCACGCTTAGAACCCTCAGAAAGAATATTTTTATCACTGAAATCTATTTTCGATGGTTTTTCCCGGTTAAACATTGTCTCGATCGATTTTTCAACAGCGTTTTTATAGAGCTCCTATAAGAAATCCAGATTACTATACTATAACATTTGAACTCATACTCTTCCAATATTTATTTTTTGACTAACCTGCTGGCGATCAGTCATTTGGGCATAAATAAGCACTTCCCGTTTGGGAGGCACAGCCAAGTCTACGTCTGCCTTGAGTCGGCGTAAGAGGAAAGGGGAGAGGATCTGATGCATTGCAGATATAACTGCCCGCTCCTGCTCCTGTACAATGAGTCGCTCGTGACCTTCAGAGTCTTGCAGAGCACCGGGATCGAACCAGGTCTATGAGAGATATACGAGCGATTCTGGATTTAAGCCTGGATCGGGTCTTGATATCATATAAAAATAGTTTACTTATAAGCACGATATTGTCTTATTTCGTTTATCTATTCTACAACAGATAATAGTATTTTTAAATAGCACATGACTTATAACACATACTTATTATTATTCATATAGAAGTCATAGACATTTAAAAAAAAATGCGATACGTGATATATTTATTATTTCCTTTTAAATAGCATATAACTGCGTGTACTAATTATTCATATAGAAATCACAGACATTTTAAAGATAATGCGATACGTTTTATATTCATTGTTTCCTTTGACCAGAGAAGAATACATGTTCACTATAAAATATATTAGCTAACTACCTATAAACCATAGAGTAATAAGTATACAAAGAGTGTTCACTCTTATCGATTTTATATACATCGCGCTGTAAATCGTCGTATATAAAATATCGTTTTATTTTAATAAATTTGACGTAAATGAGAAGGTAAAAAGTAGTATTAAATATTTTGATTAAATTAATTTTAAGAACAAATATATATACATATTCATACAATTTTAACATGCGTAAGTTGTCTATAATAAATAATTTATTGCATGTATATCTCAAACTGTTTTACTGCATACACAATTTAATTGCTCTCAGTTTTTAAAACAATATTTTGTATAAGCTCTTACACGTAGGTAAATAGTAGTATTGAACTGCATGCAGAATTTAAAAGAGTGAAATTACTCTATGCTATTAACATAATACACAAGTGAATAATTAGGTTAAATATATTGGCTCTGACGATCGATCAATCAATTGGACCTCAAAAGTATTATTCATGTAAACTAAATAATTTAGTTGACAGTTTTGAGAGACAATAAATCCAAACAGTATATATTATATCCAAAATATATATTATAAGCCTTAGAACTTCCTTTAGCTACAAATATAGTTACTTTTATTGGATTATATTAATTTGTATTTGACAACCAGTGTCAATCATTTATTGAAAAGGCCATTAACAAATTCAGACTGTTTAGTACACATAACATTAATTATCTAATTTATATTAAACAATTATTGATCAAACAAACTAGTATATAAGTAATAAAGTATAAACAAATGCATTATACAAGAATAATAAGGTTTACCTCAAATGTTGCCAGAGAATGGAATATCTCCGGCAGGAGGAAATTAAGCAGTGACCAAAGTTCTGCCAAATTGTTCTGCAGCGGTGTTCCAGTGAGAAGAATACGAAGATCAGTGGAGACCATACGAAGACATCTCACCAACAAACAGTTGTGGTTCTTTAGTCGATGGCCCTCATCCACCACTAGACACTAAAGTAAAACGTCATAATGACAAAATTAAAATGGTTCCTAACAAAAAAAGCAGCAATAGTTAATATTTGCAATAAGCAATTACAATTACTGGTAAGTATGACGTACTCAGAGGATGGTATGAACAAATTGAAGCAATTGCCTTTACTTGTGTTCTAATTGATAAATAAAAGTAAAAGCATGTTATTCTTTTTGAAGGTAATATAGCTTTCACATCAATAAGAAACAATTTCTTTCTTCAAGAATATACAATTAATAAAACATAGGCAATTGCTTTTACAACAAGCTATACTTTCACAGTATTGATGCTAAGAGTAAAATCAAATCAGACATACAACGACCGACAAACGTCACTCGATGAGAAATACAGCATCTATTCAGATTTACAAAGCCTATAGAATTTCTAGAAACTGACTTGCTTCAAGAAACTCATAAAACTCGAGGATCTATTAGCCGTGAAGAGTGTATCTGAGAGATAAGACTTTACCTACAATACATTTGTACAGTCATAATAGTCTCAAAAGTGGTATTTATCGACCGATTTGAATATTAATGTACATGTATGTAGCATTTTTTTAGATTTAATCAAAATTTCTTAGATGATGGATGACCGTTGTGCTTTATTTTTTCTCTCTAACTTTGAGACTCATATTGGAAAAGTGAGACATAACATAACAATCTAATTTAAATGACTAGACTAACAGACTAATGAGCAGACTAACAGATAAAATAATATCAGATTGAATTTATACTAGTTATCGAATTTTAAATATTAATAATCTTTTGGTTGTTCTTCATCTGAATATAGGAACAAATGCTTGAATCGTTGCACTTTTTAAATTTATCCGTAAAAATTATAAACAATTACAAGTAAAAAATAGAATATTATTCATCACGAAAAGGGTAAACGCTTTTACGTTAAAAAAATTGATTCTTGCCTTTTTTTTGTAAAAGCTTCAAGAAATTGCTTCTTTTTATTCATACTACCAAATGTGAGAGAATGGAAAGAGAGATAATTAAAAGGATAATTAATTCTAAAAATTTAATACATTGAGAAGTTATTATAATAAGTGTAAAAATACTATAAGTATGATATTCAACGTAAAAAATAATTAATTAGATTTATAAATGATTTTAAATGAATTTACTAATATGGCGTGCGAATTAAATACTGCAAATGGTGTACTATCATTTTTTGTAGGAAATGTTTTAATTGATATCAAAAGATATATGAAAAGTGAAAGCATATGCTTCAAAAATCTGTAGTAAAAGCAGTTACTACTTTCCCATAATACGCTTACTAATGAAAAAAACTGTTATAATTTACCAAATTATATTGTGCTGTTTAGCATAAAATACCAAATATTACCCAAAATTATGTTAATTTGATATTAATTTAAATAATGTATTAAAATAAGTTTGATACCTCTTTCTAGTGTTGATTTAAATAAATTAAGACGAAATGCTCATTTGATTTTTTTTTAAATGAGTCAAAAGTTTGATATCACCGGTTTTATTTTGGATGCACCCTGTTCTGGTCGGCCAGTAGTTGTAACTTCAGATGAAAACAATCATCTTGTGGCACAAACTTTTTTAGGTCTTCACAAGACGATGCAGTGATGAACTGGGAATCTCTCAGAGAGCGTTTTGTTTAAATACTAAAGGTATTGAGATTTACTCTTTACAATACTTACATGGCTTATTCACGGTCTGTTGGAAGATGACTCTGACTGTCGTCTACAATTTTGTGAGTTGTTTAAAATCCAGTGTCTAAATCAGTGCAGAGACACTGGATTTACTGGATAAAATCGTATGGAGCAACGAAGCACAATTCAAACTTTTAGGGCATGTCAATCGATATAAATGTTTATTGGTACGACGAAAATCCACAACTGACACACAATAGAAAAGCAACTTAATCAACCAGGAATGACGGTATATGAGCAGAGCTGCCATCCGACAGTACTGTTAGGTCCATATTATTTTCTTGATACAGTTACTGGTGATAACTACTTAGAACGATTACAGATCAATCATACCTAACCTGTGTTACAACAGAGAAATGATTTTGATGCATTGCACCCCCACCCCCCGATCGGTCGACGTGGTCTCATTGATTTTCCTCCTCGGGCACTCGTTCTCGCACCCATGGATTTCAGCATTTGGAGCATTGTCAAACACAAGGTTTGTTCAAGAAAGCGGATAAATATCGATAATCTTAGGTCCTTTCTGATGCCTTCATTTGTATTAAGAATGAAAGAGACTTATGCACCAAAATGTGTTGTAGTGTCATTTCCCGATACAAAAGGTGCACCAATTCAGATGGACATCAATTCAAATACCTATCCTTATTAATTTGTACATAAATGATGTGTACACATAATTACTGACATTTTAATTACTTATATATTACTACTATATAGTGACTTTTGGCTCACTCTGTGTATCGATTTGATTTAAATGCATGTGTTATAACGAATGTTCTATATATTTATAACAATAAATAAACTCAAAATCAATACAATAATGAAGTATTACAAAATATTACAAAAATTATTTCATAAAGATATTAGGAATGTATTTTTGGTATACCAACAATGTGAAGAATTTACCTTAAATCGTATCACTTTGAGATACTTGATATCATTCATGGCCATTTCGTAGGAAGTGATGATGACTGGGAGGATCTCCACAGTCTCCCCACCGGCACTACCAGACTGTGGAATTTGTACCTTCTTCTTGCAGCTCATGTCCCGCCTCAACTGTTCTCTTTGGGTTTGGGTGCCGTGGTAGAGAACTGTGGGTATCCGCGGAGCAAATCGGCGAAACTCTGCGATCCAGTTGGGCAGAGTTGAGAGCGGAGCCACAATCAGAAAGGGACCCCCTACTCGGACTTGAATCATGTAGGCAATCATCGATATCACCTGTATGGTAGAGTTAAAGGAAAGGGGGTCACATTTATCAAGGGATTTAAATGAGTACATCACCCAGGTATGCCAAGACTATTATCGACCGATAAGCGTAAAATCAATAAATGAATCAAAATCTATATTCATGTAATTACCTAAACGTCATATATAACTTCGCTCTCAAGGATATCTCTATTTATATCAGCCAGTCGATAGCATCCGTGTGGATGTGTTGCATCATTTGTATTTCGCAGTCAGTGGTAATCACTTCCAACAGAACAGTTAAAAATCTCATATGTTAAATATTATTTCTAAATTAAAAGGGAAAGTTTTAATAATACTGAGTTCATGATAATAAGAAGTCAATTCCGTAGCGAATAAAAGAAATAATTGTGATATATATTTTTGAAGAATGCTTTGTCAAGAAAACAAATGTGCTGCACAATGAACATGGGGGAGGAAGTAAAATGAACCAACTCGATATAGTGTGCGTTCTGTAAACAACATAACGCTTAACTAGGGGTTCAAATTGGAATTTTCCCGCCTAAGCTATTACTGGGCAGGTATGGTTAGGAAACAATTAACCAGTTGTCTAATATTATTATATATACGAGGTAAAATGAAGTCTTCAAAACGATTAATTATTATTGCGTCTTTTGTTGCAAGTAATAATTTAAACCACTTTTCGAGATCTAATCTTGTAGGGTTGTAATGTACTTCTGGGAAGCAACCTTCACTATGTCGCATATACAACTCATCTGTTTTCATAAACAAGCATGCGGTCTATGAAAATAAATCGCAATTGTTTGTTCTACACGTTGAAGAACTACACCTAGACGCTATGAATTCTAATGTGAATTCAGTTTACCTGTATAGTCTTTCCAAGTCCCATTTCATCGGCAAGAATTCCATTCATTCCATTTTCGAAGAGGGAGAGCATCCACTTGTAGCCCTCTTGTTGATAGGGACGCAGACATCCCCCTGTCAGCAGACAAAGACCTCGCAATTGGCTCTCGTTTCCTTCGATACCACTCGGTTCATCAACACCGGCTGCATCACCAGTCAAAGCTTCAGGTGATCGTAAAAGCTCCTGAGTTTGAAGACAAGTTGGCTCTGGTTCCACAGTAGAAGACCGCTTAGACAAGATAGAGGACAAGTTGGACCGACGGGTGACTCGCTGACGTTTAGCTATTGGTTGCTGCGGGTTGTCTGAAGCTACAATGCAATGTTGAATATAATAATATTGATTAATTAGTTATAAATTTAGTTAGAACATATTCAAATCATAAAAATTACAAACTTTAAATTTAGAATTTAAAGCAATAATAACAATTTTTCAATGTGAATTTGACATGAAAATATTTGTCATGAAATCAATTTCTTATAAAAATAATACGTTCAAATTTGTCATAGTTTAAGTAAACATACTACGGTGTTTAATACAAGACAAAATAAAATAATTATTACAAATTTAAAAGTTTTCATATATTATCTACATAACCATTTTATTTATGTAGCTATAATATTTTTCGAATAACAATATTATGAAAATTCCTTATAAAATATTAATGGGTTGTTATTCAAAATAGTCAAATAAATCAAGATAAACTTTTAACTATTTTATCGGATCACAAATTATAGAATTAATATAGAATAGATTAATAGGTAATAGAATTATAATAGAAACTATACAGAATTGGAATTATTGTCGTCTACGTACCTTTTGGAGATGACTCTCTTCTTGCTCTTTTCCCCACTCTCCTAGTGACTGGTGCCTCTACCTTATCACCTAGTTCAGGTTTCGACTCCTCCACGGCTGCTGTGGTCAATTTCTTCTCTCGAGCCTTCTGTTTGGCCGCCTCCTCGGCCATCCGGCGCTTGATAATGTCCACATAAAGCGTGCTCTTGCTCAGTAAGTTGAGAAGTTGGTTGTAGCGTTCCTCACGTAACTCCTGGTCCGAACGCAAGTGCTCCATCTCCAAAGCACGCTTCTCTGCTCTTCGCTCCTCATGCATCTTCACGTCTTCCACGTTGTCTTCATCTCCCTCTTCCTTGTTACCCATAGAAATCTTTTCATCGGCACCATATAAAGAGGTATTATTATTCAATGTATTCTCCTCATGTTTTTCTTCTTGCACACTATTTGTCACTGAGTCAACTTCCTCCGGTTTCTTCTCAACTTGGTTGTCAGTACCCTCTGATTTATTTTGTTCGTTAAAAATGTCTTCGTCTTTGGATGTGTCAGTAGGTGTTTCACTAGCGGGTTTTGAAGGAAACTTATTAATATTGGTAGCATCGTCGTGAAATGTGTCCTTATTTAAAAAAATTATTTTCTTTGAGGTATCATTTTGATAACTTTTATCCACCGATTTCTGTTCCTTGATTTCTATTGATTCCTCGTGATTTTCTGTTTCTAAATCTTGTTTTTCCGTAGACTTTATGCTTCTTTCCGGAGTACCTGACTGGGCATTTTGTTTCTTGCCAATGGCCCACTTTGACCGATAACTAGTGCTATTTAATAAACCACTCGTTCTTTTAGTCAAGTAAGACTTGTCAATATTTTTATCAGAAATCAAAACGCTATCAGCAGATTCTTGAGATATTTTTTGGTCTTTTAAAAATAACGCACCAGGAGGAATATTTTCTTTAGATTCTTCATCAAAAATTGTTCCTGGCATGATTAATCTAAAAAATATACATATCAATGGTTGAAATACACATACTCGTAAATATACTAAAAAGTTGGTTACTGCCAACATCAAGCAAAAGGTTTCATACACAAAATGGTATGGGATATTACTATATGTATGCGTATTCTTTAAAAAATTGTATTATATTGATAGCATGGCAAATGTAATGTCCAATAGAGCAATTTTTCTATTCAGCATGTGAATAATTCTCCCTAAGTCACTTATTAGTTAGTTCTAATGAGCACTCTTGCACTCATACTATTTCTTGATTTATTTTCAAATGTTATATTTTCGAATATATCCCGATTTCTATTTGTCATTGGACAGATTATTTTTATTACAGGGTTTTTTTACTATTTAAAAGTTTAAAATTAGCACTAATAAACATAACAATCCTAATTCGCAAGGATTGCTGTGTTATCCATTACTTAGGTAATCTCTAACTACTGTCAGATAATTACATGATCTGGTCATAACAAAATATACTACATTATAATACAGTCGTAGTTACTAATTTATTAGTTTACTACAATTACTTAATATTATAAATTAATACTATATAGTATAAATTATAACTCCAATACCATATAGTCCTGACACTATTAGACAAGGCAAGTTTTTATTAAGATGAAGTAAGCAAGCTAAATATTAACAAATATTATAACCATATTTGGCTGAGTTACACTTCTCTAAATACTGGTTTATTCGAGAATGAGATCACTGATATAAATAAAATCAGCAAGGATTTTCCAATAATTTAGCATCAAGGAACTAAAAGAGTGCCCTTCCATATCACCACTTACAACTTCCTTTTGTAACTTTTTATCCCTCTTGTAAATTGGCTTATTCTTGTAAGTTTATGCTCACCTGTCTGCTGATTGGTCATTTTAAAATTAAAATATTTAATTTCAAAATAACTATTCAAATTACTTCATTTAAACTCATAAAAAATGTCTGACTAGAAAAAATATCATTTTTTGTTATAATTTAACTATTGCCTATACTGCCTCAGAAAGAGGCTATATTCAAATCAAGACTTGTAACTATAAGGAAACGTTCATGCTATTATATCTAAACAAAGAATTTAGATATGCTCGTCAAGTCGAGATATGACATTGACAGTTGCAATACTCTGGCATCAAGACTGGCCGAGAGAAACAAAAAGACATAATATTGATTCTATATATATCATAAACATATATTTTATATGTTCATACCTGATTTAGTATGTGTTATATACTTAATGTACTTACTTAATATTGTTGTCCGTATAATGTAC
>JAYRBW010033727.1:0-12030 GCA_036023295.1 Invenusta paracnida | reverse complement strand
AAAGTATTATTATGATCAATGCAATGATACAACACCATGACAGGTAATAATAATCAATATTGGGTAGGTATTCAGATACGACACTTCGTCAAATTATAGATTACTGTTATATAGTATGTATTGTGTAAAAATCTAAAAATTTCCACATACTACGGTTCGTCAAAGTGCCATCGAATTATGCATTATTTATAATAGCGTATATGTAGGCTATAAACACTAATTGTAGAACCTATATAACTAAATATTCATTATCCTGTTTGCCCGGGGTATAATACATTGCTTGTCTATTTTTATAATGAATACAATAAGCGCGTGCTCATTTGCATAATTGGTACCTTTCTCGTATTTTGTTGTCATCTTTGTATAATTTATTTTCTATGACTGCAAGTATATTATTTATTTTTATAAATTGTTTGAGATGTGCTTAATACCCTTTTCAATGAATGGTGTAGTTTAAAATATGATATCAGTGTGTTATTTCAAAATTGCAATTGGATAATGTCTATAGATATTTATATCTAAACCTACGGGAGTAAGTTGTTAGCTCATGGGAACAACCTACGTACATTAAGGTGTATTAGAATACCACAAGAACGGTTATTTTTTAAACATCTACCATTTAAAAACTATTTTATATTTTGAAATGATTTAAATGTTATTGTGTGTATAATAAGCTTGTCAATTTTCATATTTATTACTATTATAGAACCCAAAATATTTAGGTGCAAAAAATGACTTTTTCGTAATTATTCTTCTGCTTATTCTTCAGACCCAATAACACACCCTAAACTTTAAGCGATTTTTATGGAATTTTGAATATATATTGGAAATGTCCCAGAGATAAGAAAAATTATATGTTTACTTAGCACCATTACTAGGGACCTCGATTTTGCATGGCAACCACTTGTTTCCTATTTAAAAATTGAATTGTGTGACTGGACGTACCTTTACAATTATATATAATCAAATGCTACATTATATAGTCTATTAATAGTGTATTCAGCAAAAAATTGTGATATTAATATAAGCCAAAAATTTCAAAAAGTGTGTTAGCTCTTTAAGTAATAATATAGGACTTGTGCTAAATACGTTTTTTATTATTAAGAAAATTATTAAGTATATTCCTGCCATCATAATACGTTTTTTCTTAATTAATAGAAATATTAAAAGTTAAATTGATTATTACATAAAATTAATTGGGAACACGTTAAATTGAATGATGTTATACAATTATAAATGTCCTTAACAAAATGTTTTTAGGGTAATAGTTTTCTTAAGTATTTAGCCAAAGTCCAGTATTATTAACTGAAGAGCTAATACATTTAACGGATATTTCATTTCTTTTATGGGTTGAGCTAACACATGGTTTGCCATTTTTGGTTTATATTAATATAATATATACACAAGATGAAACTAAGTAACAATAACAGTATTATGTTACATAACAACTTGATTAATTATCACGAGAAACCTTTTTACTAACTGCAATGAAGTTCAGTCAGTCTGATATATAGTTGAAATGAATTTAGTTATGAAGCATAATTTTTATGTAAATCTCTCTTTTGATATTTCAGGCTGTAAATGTCCAGGTGCAGAATGCCTTCAACGATTTCTGTATGCTTGCCAACAATCAGTTCATTGAAAATGTGAGTATCTCTTGCTGATCAGATGTTTTAATCCGTAACTTATTGTTTACCTCTGACTCGAAAAAAAAACAAATTTGGAATTCGCAAATTTATTTTGCGTTAATTATTATAAAAATTTTCTTTTTTTTGTGATATGTTATATATAATATTATTATAACAAAGTATTTTAAGCAGTATGATAACTTTGCTTTATCAATTTGACATTCAATCAGCTTGTTACTGAGGATGATCCAAGTAAATCAAGTGCAGCTACCAGTGAAAAATCCGAAAAACCGACAAAGTCTCGAGAAGAGCGACAATCGGAGTTGATTCCTTTCGTTCGGCAATCTCTGCAGCTTGGACTTCGGGTAAGAAAGTAAAGATTGTTATTGAAAAGGTAGGCTCAACCGAGATTTCATCTGGTACCGTGCACCTTTGATGTGTGCTCTAGAACTCTTATTCAATGGACTAGTTAGTTGATTTCGGTAGTTAAATTTGCACATTTTTCTTGTTAATTCAGTGGATAACGTATCAGCCTTATGGTGTTTAAATCCAGCTCGGAGCTTAGTTTTTTGTAAATGATGATTTGCGAAAAAGCCAATTCTAAAAGTAATCTATACGCTGTATAAAAATTAATTTGCTTTGCTCTTCATTGAGGGTTAGTTTATCAGCTTGTTTATTAATGTAATATTATTATACTTAATATCGTTCAGCGCGTATGTATATACTTTTATTTTATAAGGTTTCATTTTATTTTTCAAACAAATATTTCTAAGGGTAAATGTTGTATTCCATGTTCATGATAGTAAAATGTTGTACGTAAATATCTTATTTCAGGTAAAAGAAAAGACCTTTTATTGTTCGCATTTGTGTTTTTGTCTCTGGTTTATATCGAAATATTTGTTCGCTTGTTTTGCTTGCTTACAAATAGCAACTCCTAGGTGAGTTTATATTGTTCGTCCATCCTTATTTCATTACTGGTAGGTAGAATGGTTTAATTTATTAAATAACTACTTTGTCCGATAATCTTATCAAGAATTTGTTCATTCTTTTTTATAGTATATATGCTGTTTTGCAGATTGTTAGTAACCATCAGTTTCACTAAATAACATGTTATTTGTAATGTATATTATCCATTATGTACTAGGTAATGAAGTTTTCAAAAAGTTGAAGCCAAAGATATTGAATCGTTCGCATTATGCTGTCAATATTATATTTCTACTATTCTAAGGATGTTCCATATATTATGGCAAGATGGTTTCATTCTATTCATTAAATAATTCGAATTTATCACTGGCTACTATAATTCATCATAAGTAGTACACTTATAATTATACATTTTTAGTATTAATTAAATGGCTCTATTATTATCAATATTGTGTATTTTTTATACTACTGATAGAAAAGAATATGTGCTTATTTGTATAAAAAAACAAAGTTGCAATTTTGAGAGAATTTTTACCGATTCTCTCCTCTCTAGGTTCTCGACAATCAGTACGAGAAAGTGGAGGTCCGCACAGAACGAACCGACTCAGCAGGAGGTGAAGATGACCTTGAAGATGGTCTGGGTACATCGGTGTCTGCAGCTGCTGCCCCAGCCCTGGAACCTATATTCCAACCTAAAGATCCGTATGAGCACCGGCATCTGCCCCATCTCATTGGCAGTGCCGCTTTCAGGGACGATGACACGCTAGGGATCGGATTTTTGGGTAAGACAGGAGAAGTTGTGAAATGGATGGCGCAGACAAATTATTAATATAATTCTCTCTGTATTTGCAGGTGCATAAGTACAAGAAATGCGAATAATAATTAATCGTTGTTTCGTGTAATGTTTTTCTTTAAGTGAAATAAATAAACTGAATTATTTTGTGATTTAAACAATAAAAATTTTGTCTAGGAGTTATTCCTACTTAATTCTATATAAAACCTTCAAAGTGAATAGACATACATATATTTAAACAATTTATCCTTTTATTAAAAAAATTGTTTTCTTGAAGAAAATTGTTGTTTATTGATTATTTTATACCATATTTTAAAACACGTAAAATTAAGTTAGATGGTAGTTAACAAGGCATTTTATAATTTTACTACTTTTTATATTGGTTTGAGCAAGTCTTCCAAATCATCATAGAAGTTGATTGTCTTCTTTTACTTACTGAAAGATAACTAAAGACATAAATCATTTTCATAATAGACGAGGACGACGACTACGATGATCTCGCTGAAGAAGAAGACGAAGCTAGTAGCGAATCGACTCTCTCGGACTTCGACGATGAGCTCTCTCGGCCGGCACGCAAGTCCACCCACAGATCCCACCCCAATACTGGTGGAGGTGGATCCCTCTCTTCCTTCACCTCCTCCTCTGAGTCTTCTCTCGCGGGGGATAGGGAAGAGGTTGTCAAGCGACGGCCCCCCGCGGCATCAATACTCACAGCGCGAACTGACAATTTCTTTGGTGATTCTAATTCTGATGTGGGTAGTTCACAAATGTTTTTGTAGATTTTAGGAATTTTTCACTATAACTGTAAATTAAGCACACTATTCAAATCTAAAATTATATAAACGATCTATTATAAGTATAACTATTTCATTTACTTAACTTTGATTAAATTCATACTACTTTTATTAGAGTAACAGGGTTCCCACGTTCCCTTGAATATACTTGAATTTTGTAACACCTCTTGAAACACATTCTTGGTGACAGTTAGTTTAAATGAAAGTCATTTAGACTTTACACCAGAAAATATTATCAGAATAGATCTAACAGACACTATAACCATCATGGAAGTTAATCTTGGGCATACTGCCACTAAAAACCACCCTAAGAGCAACTGATTAAAAGATTTTGAATTTGAAAGTGAAAGTGAAAACAAAAGCATTTATTTACACAACTGTCAAAAAATCCTTGATAAAACATCAGTCTCAATTCAATTCTGTTACAGTGTGACATGTTTATTCCAAAATGATTACTCCGGGATCCTGATGTCATTGTTAGCGACAAAATGCACAAATGTATTTTAACATTGGAGGATGCTGCCAAGATACAGACTTCACAATGTGATTAAAAAAATCAATTTATAGAATTTTAAAATGAGGTTTTGTCAAACAAATCTTTTAAAAATGTTTTTCAAAATTTCCAAGCCGGTGTTGATTATTTAGATACATTTTACTACCAGCTGATAAATTCTAGTGACGATTTGAAGGAGATTTATGGACTGTTTTGCAAAGTCTTGGTTCCCTCGCTTGACCAAGCCTTTGAACGGCGTTTCTCTGTTAACAAGGGGATATCTTTTACAAATGTTTAAGTGAAAACATGATGCAGACATACATGATAAAATTAAGATGTTAAAGAAGAGGAAAATCCAATTACAAAGTGAATCAGCCAGGCTATAATTGGAATCTGAGAATTTGACTAATAAAGCAAAATAATTAAATGTAGACTAACTTTTGATAGTCAAGTCAAATGAATGATGCGTACAGCAAAAGAAAAAATGAACTGTTAAACACTATCGAAAGTGACATTGCTTCAAAAAACGAAGCAAATATCAAGCTAATTTTTAATTGACTGTACATATTCTTCATCATATGCTATTAGTCAAATTAAGTGATTTACGTTGTTACTTTTTACACCTTTTCTGTAACTTCCGATTTTGTACATTATTATAATTCATCACAAAGATAGATTTTTTGTCATTTTAATCTTTAAGATTAATCCTTGAAATTCCTGGAAAACCCTTGAATTTCAAACAAGAGAAAGTGTGCGAACCCTGGAGTAAATAGAAGTGTGCAAGAAGTTATACTGTTGTTTTTTTCTAATATTATATATTAATGCAAGAAAATACAAGATGCCGATCGCCTATATTATAAACTAGGACCACAGATTTCAATTAACAGATTAGATGCACTGCTGTGACTACAATTATTATTTGACAAGTATAAATTCTCGATATCAATCAATTGATTATACCTGCATATTTACGAATAATACCGCTTAACCAATCAGCGCACAGAAAATAGGTTAGAAGAATGTAATTTTATTCATTAAAATTGATTGATTTGAACTTTTTTCTGTTATAATCTTCTTTTAATAACTTTTGTTATTTTACCGATTTCTCTGTTGTAGGGGTCGGATCTGTTTAGTGACGATTTGGACGAACCATCAAGTTCGGCAAAGGTGGGTAAGAAAAGTGACCGATCCCGGGGCGACACACGAACCACCGTGCATTCTGAAGAGGCGATTACTCCAGTGAGTTGTGATTGGACAGTAGTTGACTCGTCCTAGTCTTATGTTAAATATAAGTTAGTTTTTGGACCCCTTAACTTCATTACATTTTGTATTTTACTGTAAGTGTTTTCATTAACAAATTTATGTTTATAATATAATATGGTGTTTATTTTCACACCAAATGCAAAAGGCGCCACCGTCTGCCGGATTGAGCTTTGCCGATGAACTCAAACGCAAATTAGTGACAGGTGGTGGTGGAAGTGGTGGGCTTGGTGACAATGCATCGACAGGGTCGGGTAGTCCCTCCCTCCTACCGAAGACCTCGTCATCAGGCAAGTCTGGAGCTGTTGGTCAGTCTGTGGCACAAAGGAGACCAACGCCTCCACCAGACGATTCTAGTGAGGAGGAGGAAGACAGCTCATCGGCGCTGTTTGGGAGCGGAAAGGACACCCTATTCAACGCCAGGACCTCGCTTTTCGGTGCCAAGGTGACGTTTACTTCATAAGATGTTGTTTTATATTTATACTTTCTTTAAAAATATATTATTAACATTCTGTACAACTTTTCAGCTCGGGAAGTAGTTAAATGATTTATAAAATAAATATATTGAAAATACATCGCTTATATTTTTTAATAAATGTTGAGATGTCAATAAATTGTAGTCTTATATATTAATGACCGATATATATATATATTACAGTTACGAGTTCAATTGAAAAGGGTAGAATATATATATAAATATATATAATATATTTCTTAAATTTATGATTGACTTTTTATGCAGATTATTAAATTATTTAGTCGAAGAGAAGTTAATAATACAATTTTGTAATTTAGTAGCATCTTATATGCTGTTTTTTATTATATCTCGTATCTTATTTCAAATTGAACGTTTTTCGAAATCTGTGTTAGCTGTCCTTAAGAAGTTTTGCCTATAATAAAGGACTTTTGTAGATAGAATTATTTAGATAGGTACAATTTAGAGATATATTTTGGTACCATCCGGTAGGTAACATTGACAATTCCTCGATTTAGTTATTTAGATTTAAACGGTGGGTTGTCTAAAATATTATAAAACAAAATAGCGAGGGAAATATTTAACTTGCAATATTCACTTTATACTACTGCCTATTGACAGTCAAAAGGTGGCGGGGGTCTCTTTGACGATGATGATGACGAAGACGATGACGTCAGGAAGCCAGTAGCCATTGGTGCTTCTTCAAAGACACTACCAGCGCGGCAGACCACTTCTGCCGTGGCGAATAAAGGTTGGAATACTAACAAGGCTTTATTTATCTATATTAGTATTATTGATTTTTTGATTGTTTTCTAGAAGGTTGACATTTTAAGCCAAGATAAATAATATTATTTTTTATTCTTGTGTAGCTATCTAGCAATATTGCATTGTGCGCTTATTATCTTTTGACTACTATTGTTTTTTTTTTACGATATTCAGTTATTTTTAAACGTAGTTACAATCTTAAATCTTTAATTTGTATTGATTTTGATTAAACTTTTTATTGTGTATTATTAAAAGAATGCATCTTTTACAATTAGTTATAAATCAAATGCAATTTATAATCATTAATTCAGCGTTTTTACTGTCTATGTTTACGTAATATATTGAATGTTCTAAAAGATTTTATTAGAATTGAAGTTTCTCCTTTCCTAGAGATTCAGTAATTAAAAAAAATCAAATCAAATTTTATTCTTAATATATCTATCAATTCGATTTGTTTTAATTATATTGAAAATCATAGCAATATGCAAATAAACATAAGAGATATAAACAATTAGTTATATAATTATAATTTATTTTACTATAAATCGGTATTCTCTTAATATTAAATTGTAGCTAAATTTCATAAAATTAAATATAGTTTTACATAACAATGTTTTGTCTACAACTAAATATGCATATTTTAGGTCAAAGTAAAAGCGTTTTTTTGCACAAATAATTAAATTTAAATTATTACTTATAAGTTCACTTTTCACTACAATATTGTTATTTGCTACTGATTAATGATCTCGCTTTACACTGCAATTACTTTTATCTTCTGGTGATTTCTTAATAATTGTTCATTCATTTTGCACTACGACACAACACTTGTCAGTGATTGGACAAGGTGTTGGTAACCAATCACAGGCGTCCAACACGCCACAATCTTCTAAAAGTTATAATTCCTCATCGAATCATAGCTTGTTGACACAAGCAGCTACAGCCTCGCGTACTAGTATCTTTGGTGAGTAATCGATCGCTCCTTCTCTAAGTAAATCAATATATTTATTCTAGCTATCACCGTTGTATACTGTTGTGTACTTCTTTCATTAGGGAGTCGTTTATAAATATTGCTATTTGATATAAAGAATTACATGCACCTGTTTACTTTATTATTTGTTATAGATACACATTTTGTATTCTAAATATACATATTTATTATTTAATGTCGCTTGCTCTGTTTTCTTTCATTCTTAATATTGACTAGTCAGTCGCCATAAATAAATACAGAGTGTATTCTTTTACTCTAGTTTAAGCTTTAAAACAATCTAAAGTTTCAAAGTATTGACTTGTCAACTGTAGTCAAATATTTTAATGACCTATTTATTAATGTATTTTTTCGTTTTTTAAAGTTTGTTCCCACAATAGTTGTACTTAAAAGATTTAGTTGTGACAGCATTTACTATTCATATTTTTATTTGTTTAAAATACATATATTCTGGGGAGCCATAAATCAGGATGATATTTGTTTTAAACATCTTATCCCTGATCTAAATGTGTAAAATTATGTAAAAATATAATGTTAAAGTTTATAAATGACATGGCCTTTTAAAATTCCAGTTTAATTTGTAAATTATGTGTAATAATTTGTGCTGTCTAAATTTTTTATATTTTCAAAAATAGTTAAGTGTAGAATAATGTAGTATTATGAATTGTTAGTTTCACATTATACATTTCATTATTTCACTTAGTTTATTACTAAATAAGTTTATTTAAAATATTTCCTTGATTTCAAAATCTGTATATATTCAGTTGTTTGTTTTACTGAAAATTCTGATGGGTTACTTTAAATATAGTTTAAAAAGAATAATTTAATATAATTTGTTTGTTCATAATTTAATTAAAAAATAAATAACTTCCTTTACGTTATCAGAGATTTTGTAATAGTTACATGTTTTCAATTGAGAAGGAATGATTATAAACAACTCCCTATATACATACTTTTTAATCTATCCAACTATATTTCAAATGTTTCTGTATACGTAGAATATTGCTTAATCACTTAATTTCCATGTTATCATTAGAATCTGACAATGAAACAGATGATCTTTTCTCTATTTCTGCATCAATTCGTCCTGCGCCCTTTATTCCTTCGAACGTTAAATTATCAGGTGCTTGCTTTGCTAAATCTAACTTTTCTTGTTGATTTTGACAATAAATGTAACATAACTAATTGGTGTCTACCTTATTGTTAATTGGTTTTCCCTCTTATTTGTCAATCGATATCTAGCCCCCACTTCCACTGTAAATAATTTCAAAGCACCTGCACAAATTCCGGTGTACAAACCTAAAAGCCATGCACCCGCTGGAATTTTTGGTGAGAATTTATGTTTAAGAGTAGCATTTTAATTGCTTTCGGATTATATGTACTATGGCATTATACTTAGTTTATGTTCCTAGATTCAGAATCTGATGATGAAGACCTATTTGTGCCTAAATCTACCGCTACCAGTAAATCAAAAGAAACTAAATCTGGTGGCCTATTTTCTGACGAAGAAGATAACCTCTTTATTCCAAGTAAAAAGAGTATGTAAAATAATTTACTACTGTTGTATTTATGAGTAGTATATATAAATGTATCTTATTACTGATTTTAAAACGTTTACAGTGTTTTTGTGATATCATTTTATTTTGGCTTTTAAATTAAATATATTTTTTAGCCGTAAGGAACATTTTAAGAATGCTTTTGGCAATCAACATTTAATATTTAGTGCTTTTTAAATTGTAATATCAGTTTTATTCTTACTATTATTTACATCTGCACGCAGCACAGCCAGAGTGCACTTGCTTTGCACTGGAAAACAATATTAATTAAATTTGTCTAATATATATTATATTTCAAGTAGTATATTAATTTTAAAATCTACATTATATTTCAGATATTAAACAAGTGAAAAATGTATCTTCAACAAAATCTACAACTTTTCCACCAAATAAGTAAGAAATTATAAAATGCAAAAAATCCGCCCAGACAGGGACTCGAACCCTGGACCCTCAGATTAAAAGTCTGATGCTCTACCGACTGAGCTACCTAGGCGTCTGCAAGACGCTATATCAATAATAAAATTTATTAATAGTATTGAAAAAAAAATGCGTAGGAAATAGTACAACAACTTAAGATTTGAGTACTAAAGAAAGAATATATTTTGATAAATTATTAATAACTCATTAAAATACAAAGTATACTGTATATATATAGTATAGTATAGTAAAATAATCACAGTAATATTATAATTTATGTTAATAAAGTAGAAATTTACAATGATCGAACGTCAATTGTATCATCACGTAATGAAGTTTGACGTCCAATATGTTTTAAAATATTTGGCTGTAAATACCAGGCAGGTAGATGACCCTTACTACGAAAAAGAGATACAATACAATCAATAGCAGTGTCGCTGTCCTTTACAGACTCTATGTATTTCACAAGGTCTTTGGCAACTTTGTAAGGAAAAATCATACCAGGTGTGCAGCAAAATGGTGCAGGTACAACGTTATAAAACACAGGATGTAGCGTTCGCAATGTTAGAAAACATGTCCTCCCAATTATAAGCACAATTAGTGAGCAAATCACAAAAGTCAAAAGCCATTGTCTAATTCCAACTGTAGTGTTTATATCATGCTTGTATTTAAATATTAAGCTGAATGTGGTAAATAATGCAGCTAATCCGATTAACTCTAAAATGCGATCGATTTCAGGTTGTAAAAACCCTAAAAGTCTCGGTGGATGGTACAGTTTTACAAAGAGGAATGGTTTGCGTCGTGGATTGTCTAGAAAATGGAATATGGTGGGGAAAAAGAAAGGCTGTGGAATGACATCATCTTCTAGCATGATCACAAACCTTGGCTTGTAGCGTAGAGTCCTATTTAAACAGTATTGATAATCTACTGTCTCCTTTAAAACTTTCGAACCCAATTCGACATTCCGAGGATAGCGCTCAAAAACTGTGAATTGATGTGATAGATCTTTGACAGTTGTGTAGTCTGCAGCTGGAGCGTTGACATTGCAAATAAAAAATTGAACAACACGTGGATCGCTCTCTACTTCTTGATTGTAGTAATTGATTAAATTCCATAATGTCAGTGGGAAATACTGCTTATCACTGGGAAGATTCGATCGGTCTTGTGTAACTATAGTAATGGCGATATCCGTGGGTTTGTTTGAAGAATAAAAATCGATAGTTTTATGTTCTTTGGCAATTTGAAGAGCATTTTTGTACTGAAATCGCATGTACTCTTCAAACTTCACATTTTCCTCGTCGCCTACTGAGAAATGATCCCATTTAGCGTTATATCCAAATCGAATGACTTCACAAATAGCGACGATGATCACTAGACTTGAAACAAGAAATAATACTTTTAAACGTGCATTTTGACAACGCAAAATACAAAAGAGCCTAGGAGTAGGCCACAAACCCATTCTATGTCTACTGCTATCTAACAATCATGCACTAACTAACTAAGTGTATATCGTGTCAGCCAAGCTCATCTCCTTCAGATCGATATTTCTGCTATGTTAACCAATGACGATAAATTTTACCTAACCAATGGATGGTCTTTATTTTATATTTCTTGAATTAATATTTTGTTTTTACAAGTTTGATATTAAAGACTACTTTGTCAGTAGTCTATGAATTTATTTTGTATCTTTTAGTAATATTTTTTATATATATTTATATAAAGTATTATTTCACTATATACATATTATCAATTTGTTATAAGTCATTATTTTATTTATGTATTACTAGCTTTATTCATGTGTTTTGAATATTGTCATTACATAGGCGCCGGAGCCGCCCCGACCACCCCGACCATGGTCGGGGCAAAAATCACAGTAGCAGGCTATAGGGCCCCCAGCGTTTCTGTCAGAAGGGTATTTTTGGAGAATAACTTTTGCCGGA
>JAYRBW010033716.1:0-12030 GCA_036023295.1 Invenusta paracnida | reverse complement strand
CTACTATTACTATTGATGTTTTAATAAAATGAGTTTGATCACCTCAACATCTGTCTTGTTTCTCTGACTTGCACACATATAAGGGAGAACAATAGGCTATAAACATGAACAGTTAGCAGGGTGAGGAGGACTAAAAATGGAGAGCGGTAGTGATGAGGGACTGGGTGAATCCGACTCGGATATAGAGGCGGAATCTCACTATACAAATATGGAACCTCTGTTTACCTGCTTATATCGTACATGAATCGATGAGTCTATCTTATAGTGGGAAATTGGAACAATTTGATAAAGAACTAGCACACACCTTCATGCTACAGTACCTATGGCGGAAATCGGACGTATCGAAAAACATTGATGAAGTGAAGGTTGACCTGAGCTCATATACATGGGGTGAAAATTACCTAGACTTTTAAAATGCCTCGCGAGTACAACTAAAGCCATATATTCGTAAATTTCTGGATAACCTATAAACATAATGGGTGAGTGTCTACAAAATTTCACAACAATTCACGTCTATAATATTGTCTGTGTAATTCTAAGTCCTATTATTGATAGATACTTATAATGCACAAGTTTACTGCGCTCATTATTACATTGGGCACTATCCTAATTATATTACTATACATAGCTTGGATACTTATCGATATGCCTAAGATGTTTAACAATTATACATTAAGACCTCAAATATCCGAAACAACTGTGAAAGGACGTTTTATATGCTCCGCTGTTTAATGCAAACACTCACAACAGCTGTAGTATAGTGCGAAGTCTTACTTGTACTTGTTATAACTAAAATATACATGTTTCTATATGGACAAACTGCCTATTCTTTCTATGTTAACCTGGAATAAAAATATGTATAATTCGCCATATTTTGCGGCACTTGTCCAATATTATGCTATATAACGTAGCATTTTGCGGCAACTACCTAATGATTTACAGCAATTGGGTATTTTACGCTACATTTTGAGGTACCTGTCCAATATTTTGCTATAATAATAATACACCGCAATTTATAGTATCTAGGGTATATTATGTAGAATTTTTGCAACAACTAGACGTGTATTATATTATGCTGCATTTTTGCGATACCTCAAATATAGAGTAGTTCGTTGAGGAAATGGTTGAGCACTTGATAGACATTGTTAGTATATAAAATTCTGATAGAGAGTGAGAGACACGACCGTTTACAGGCGAGAGTGGAGTAAGCTATAACAGACGCATGCGATCTGTATATAACTCTCCATGCCCTATCATTGACTGAAGCCTCAAACGGATTTGATTGGTCGGTAGGGGGTTGAGCTAAAGGTCTACTTCTATACTTCTCATGTTTTATTCTTAAATAGTTTTTTTATAGCCGTGCATTATTTCCGGTATAGCGTTATACCATTTAGTCATTAATTTTAATTGCCTTTAATATTTTAAGGGTTCCTATAAAATATATGGAGAATATTGTTGATTTAAATAGCAAATTTTTGTTTGCCTTCTTACACATATAAATGTCAATTTATGTGCACATCTTTGATATAAAATAGATAATTTTGCATTAAAAAATTCTTACCAATATTTAATAAATAAATATATGTATCCTTGATAGCTTGTTGTCCTCACGTATCTTACCTGAAAATGTTAATACATTCTTAATTACATTGAGCAAAAAGCATTAAATAAAATTAATAAATTCAACTATATAAAAAATCATACTATATATCGTTTATGCTCGGATGGGTACACTACAGATTTAATTAATAAATAGAAAGTAACAATAATTTGTGTCTATAATACATTTCATATAACTGATAACATTAATAATAGTATATAATATAACAATGCTAAACATGAACTAAGCGTGATTTATATAAAAAAATAGTAATCAACAACACGGATAACAATAATGAGATGGAAAAAAATATACTGGTCACTTTTTAATAATGAAACAATAAAACCACACGTAAAGTAAAATAAAGTTTATTAGAAATCGCTAGCTTTCGAACTTATCTAAAGTTCATAATGAAGGGTACAGAATAAAATAACAGACAGACACATTATACCTATATGAGAAAATCAAAATCAAGTGAACGCAAATCATAAATGTCAAAGTACAGAGAGACATGAACATACAATTAAGTAAAGTTATGTAATCGAGCCAATAATTAATTACCTAGTTGACATGTCAAGAGGATAAAAGCCTGAATTAAGCTTAAGAGCGGTGTTCTTATTAAAAATAATAAAAGCAGATTCTATCATTTTACGAGTTTTAGTATCACTGCAATGATGTATAATCGATGCATTATTGAAATCCTAGGAGAATGAAGAGTATTATTAATATAAACGGAAATACCATTATCAGTTTTATGCTGCAAGATATGTTTACGATGTTCCTTCAAACGAATATTTAAATCTCTAGCGGTTTAACCAAAATAGGAAGACGGACAATTATTACAGTTCAATTAATAAATACCTATTTGGGGTCGTTTACACGAATTAAAATTATTCGGACTAAATTAGAACGAAGAGTATTTAGATATTTTAAAAATAATACCAGACTTGCACGAATTCAGAAAACGATGGTTAAACTTAGAGTTAAGAGCGTCGGAAAAATGAAAAAAATGGTTTTATTCGTAGAAAAAAGAGTCGACGTACGATTATTTATATAACTTTTTTCCTTAATATTATGTTCGTGTCTCTTTTTCTGTACTTTGACATTTACGATGTGCGTTCACTTGATTTTTATTTTCTCATATATAATGTTTCTTTCTGTTATTTTATTCTGTACTCAGGATTATAAACTTTAGATAAGTTTGAAAGCTAGGGATTTTTAATAAATTTTATTTTACTTTACAATTTAATTTAATTTAAAAAATAATTTAATAACAATTTGTCCATTTATACAAAAAATGGTTACCTATATTAATTTAATGTATACATTAGTAATAGGTCTAGACAATGGATATTCAATATAATTAATTATATCATCCAATAGCTATGGTCTAGGCATATTGATTACTTTTTCATTTGGCTGAAAATGTATAAGTGGCAATAATTATCTTGTCAAAAACCGATATCTGACAATTTCTGAAATATTAAGATGATAATAATATGAAAGGTAAAAATAAGTTGCTAACTCGTTTTATGGGTAAAATATAATTTTTAACTGGAACGTTTTGCTATACATATACAGCTTTGTCAACCTTTCTAAACTAAATATTATCTAAAACAGGAGTAAAGAAGTATGAAAAATATAATAATAAATAATTATTTTATCATGAATATACTTAGTTCTGTTTTAGTTTGTAATCAAAAACTTCCCAAAGATGAATTACGAAACGTCAGTATATTTAAAAACATATACATTTATACCCTTAAAGAGAATTCTTAACTCTTCTTTTACTTTTATATTATAGGATACATGGCCGAATTAAAACGCATGATAATATTGATATAAAAACGCGTGATTCCTCATCTATTAGATTTGAATGTTTTTAAATAAGATTTTTTTGCATTTTTGAGCTAGCTTACGCAGCTTTTCGTAAGTTTTGCGGATTAATAATGTAGTCAACAAGGATAATACTTTAAATATCAGTTAAATATACAGTAAATACGAGTCTAATCGATTTATCAACACTATGTATCACTATGAATCGTAAAATATTTAAATATCTACAACACAAATTTATTCTAAAAATACTATAGAAAGTTAACGTACAATATCAAGAAGACGATTCAAAAATAAAACAATCTTATTATATTACAAAATTATTATAATTTTCAAAAATGGTGCAAATTGAAATAAATTAACAGAATATATTATATAAATATGTATATACAATAATATAACTAAATAGCTAGCACAGGAAGAAATTATCTAGCCACAATGTCAAATCAAATGTAAATTACACAAAATATATCTTGCTCTATAGTGTGAGTACGCAGACTTCGGTAAATACCCACATATTATTGTACATAACCATACGCTCCGTGATAGAAAATAATGGTAATGTGTAGACACAAAGAATTATGTGAAAGATGAAATGGAGGCAACTAATAAAACAGTTGAATAATCTTTAAATGATAATATTATGGAGTATACAGTTACATATAGAATCATAGCCGGATAGAGTGTGCAACAAATACACCGATTCAAAGGGAATAAAATGCAAGAAAATAACAAAATGTGGATTGCAACAGATTATATACAGTTTGTCACAGTATTTGTAAGGCCAAGAAAAGTTAGGATCAGCACGGTTCGAAAAACAGTAATTTGTTAAGGATCCAGAAAATATGCAAGCCAGCTCGATAGATGTTTGTGATAGATAACAGATGTAGACTTGTTGGTCTCTTTCGGGTTTAGTAATCAGGATCCCCTGGGCATTCAACTGAGTCGGCAGTTCTAGAAAGCGACCAAAAGTCCAAAAATTAAAGCAATAATGCTCCCCGTGTAAATAGCAATAGTAACTATGAGGACCAGTTTCTTCTGTAACGACGGAAAGTATGGTGGACCAAAGTATAATAATTGTTATAGAGCATAAGAGGGCACCATCAACAAAAAGAATTATAACAATATAAAGTTTATTGTATTAATACAGAGGAAATATAAATAACGTTATATTTTATATACAAATTAAATTAAAAAGCAAATTAGCCACATCTAAAATATATGTAAACTATTCTTAACAAATTATAGGCATAACTGTATATGCCTCATATTTATAAATATTACTCTGGCTTACATTAAATAACGTGACTCGAAGTCATTCATAAAAATACAATCTATACTTGTTAGAAAATATTTTAAAGTATTTATAGTAGTATCTAAAAAAATTAAAGCATTGATAAACATCATTCTGTTGTAATAAATAAATAATAATGGTTATTACATAGATATTCGTTTAAGTATATATACAAAGATTGGCTATCGGAAAAAATGACGTAACAATTTGAAGAAATTAGATTGTGGTTAAAAAAAAGATGGCTTTCCAAATTTTTAATTACCGCGATAAAATACTGGTAAAAAGACATTACTGATACATTTAAATACATATTTTTCTATATTTGTATCTTAAGAAGTTAGCATACATATTAATATACTTCTTAAACATAGATTGGCTGTCTAACGCATGGCGTAACAATTTGAAGAAGTAAGTTTGTGCTAAAAAATATAGATCCTTTGTAAATTAATAATTACTACGACATAAAAAAGTAAAAATACAATAGTGATATATTTTTAATTAAATGAGTACGAATATACTTCATTTTTTGAAATAATATATGTTGACCAAAAACTTAAAACGTGCAACATTTTCAATGGAAATATTTTAGATAGCCATTCTATCTATATATTGATTAATTTATATGGGTTATTATATCAAATAAACGTTCAAATGTGTATAATAGACAACAATTAGTTAGTAACAATATAATACATACATATATAATATATATATAAAATATGGATTAGATCTTCAAATAAAATAACCACTGGGGTATATTATTTTGTGCAAACAAAGTACAGGTAGATAAAATAAAACTTACTAATGTCATGTCTAAGCACATCTACTAGCATTCATTACATTGATATTTATAGTAACAAGGTGCAATACAACAAATCGAAAATATAGCCAACCATACTAAAAGCATTTACGAAAAATTCGCGATGACTAATGAGAGATAAGGACATGACTATTATAGTCCAAGATCAGCTATTATTAGACTAGAGCAAGAATTTGAGGCACATATCTATTAAGTATAATTGAGTTATGAATTCATCCTAATACAAAGATATTACTTTTCAGCATAGTAGATGAGTAGTTTTCTATTCCTTAATAGCATGTAAAAATAAACAGCACACACATACATAAAACTAAAATTTAAAGAAATACATGAAATAATAATTAAATACAATATTTATAAAAGACTTAAACTCCCGAATTATGAATTAAAGTACATAAGCAGATCATTATACAAGAGCAATATAATTAATGTAATGTAATAAATAAAAGCATAAAAGTACAGTAGAAATCCTAAATAATGCCTTACCGTGCGCAATTTATGAAACTGAGTAGCCTCTCTGGACTCCTCTTTAGCCTCAAAAACCATGTCAGCAGTCTGATCGACAACATATTCAATACGATTGATTAGTTGACCCTGAAATTATTTATAAATATATGGTTAAATCATTAAGATAAAAAGAAGAGTAAAACTACAGTATTTTATGTAAAAGAAATCTCCATCGTCTTTTATAAAGTAAAAAGCTTCGACTTTGTTGCTTCAATTAATCAAAAAAGTAAAAAAAAAATAACTATTTTAGAAGGAAATAATTTCTTCTATATTATAAATAAAATTATTGAAATGCATGTATATTATAGGATGTCAAGACATACAAATAAATATGCCTTTTCATGCACTCGCAAATTATTTTAAATAAAATCAAAATAAAGTGTTATAAGCAAGCTACAAATATGTTGAAAAATAAGTTTTTGCAATGTTATTAGACTTTTTAAATTCCAATTTTGCACTACCAACAAAAAGTTTTTTTTTTCCTATTTTTTTCCTATTTCATTTTATTGTGATTTAGGAGAGCCAGACATATATTATTAATATAATATTAGTTGGAATACAATAAACTCTCCCATTTTGAATATGTTCTAAGTAAAATGTACTTACTTGAGATTCAATCAATATTGCCAACTGCACAAACATATCATGCAGCCCCTGAATACTATGCTCTAGTTGTATGATGTCCTTATGGCGAGCTTCAATATCAGCGAGCGTTTGCTTACCCTGTTGTGTGTCGGTCATGATCTGGAATAAAAGATGAGAGGCTAAAAATAATTAGAAACTAATGATTAGACAAATAAAAAGGGTATGATATCAAAATAATGTTAAAGAAATATTCTAACTCACCGCTTGTGTGTAAATTTTAGTGTCCCCTGATTCGAGCATTTCTTCAAGATCTTCGTCACTTATCTTACGATTTGCTTCAGTCGAAAAACAGCAAAAAAACAAATATGTATATGTATATAATAAGAATACTACTATTTAAAATCCGAAACATTTTTTGCTTCGGATTAATATCAAAAATAATAATGATGTTTTAAAGTATTAATTTGCAATAAAGTTACATTAATACACAAATTCAACTGAGTAAAGTAATGGGTCAAAAAATAATTAACGTTTAATAATTGTTCTTATATTTACAGTAATCTTTCAACTAGCTGTATTTTAATTTTGTTTAGTTTAATATGTGATACATTTTTACAGCTGCCTTTAATCTAGATATTATAAAATTTATTGAGTTAAAGTTATTATATATTTTGCGTCTTGCTATTGCATCATATTTTATTCAGCTTGCAATTTTAATGAGTAGCAGTGTTTTACTTGTCATTTGATATTGGTTGTGTTCTTGTTGATTATTATTGTCTTTTATACATTCCTAGGTAAAAACACTTGAATAGTAAATAATACACCGTTAGAACTATTATAATAATATTTAAAATAGTGATTAATATTTGTTGAAATTTCCACCATCTGCTAAAATTATTATGAAAAAAAACTGTATGAGCATTTAAAATTTAGAAATAGTGAATAATATGACAAGTAATAAGTAACCTTAATGTATGGGTATATAAAAGATCAAAACAATATACTAGAAAATACAATTTTATTTATGAAATATATTCAACACATAAGTACTGATCAGAAGGTTAACACCCTATTATGCAAAGATTCGCCAAAATAAATGTATTGGAATATGGGGGAATTATAGCAAAAGGGCAATGTATATACCATGCGAGCCAAAGATTGCAATTTGCAATGAAATTGTTAAACTTAATCGAGTCATGATAAAACAAAGTATGGTTACATACGTTCCAGTTTTCAAGACTTGGGTATAATAAATTCTTACCGGAAAGTTTTTTTATCTTATAGACAACATTTTAATCAAACTTGACACATTTACACACTACTATTAAATTTTTGAAACTATACTTATAATATTTGATATTGGTAGATCAAAAATGGAAAAGATAGTAATTTTTTTAATGGATAAACTTGAAAATGACATAAATTATAGAACTCAAAGAATATTTGCAATTTTAATACAATAATTGCCACTATAGTATATAAATTTTCAAATCCGAAATGGGGCATTAAATAAAGGCAATCAAAAATTTAGGCACTACTAAATTTAGTTACATGTATTAGTGTTATTATACGAAACAAAAAATATTTCGTGACAACATAATTAAAGTATATTATTTTCGATTGAAAATTAGCAGGTCACATAATGTATAAATAAGGTAATTTGTTATTTTGTACCAAGCAAATATAAATTTCCGATTTTCCATTGTGTCATAAGTGCATAAAATGTTATCTAACAATGATATTAGATTAATTATTCCAAAATTGGGGAAATTAAAAAGTAATTGGGGACCCATATTATATACTTTACCAATGCCAAATTGACGGATCATTCGTGATTTGCACTTTTCACGAAAAAGTGACTGACACTTGTTATAGTCCGTCATCACTTCAACAAAGGAGTGTGCTATTGCAGCACGCTGATTAATGTGATTTCAAGATATTAAATTATACAACAAAAAATCTTTTAAAAATCTAAAAAAAAGAAGCTAAATAATGAAATTTTAAGTAAATGGATTTATGATCAAATAAATAAATAAATCATACAATTAGAGACTACCGTCAGAATCTGCGTGCACAGAATTAATAATTAATAATTAGCAACGATTGAATTAATGTCTCTAATCTAAGTGATTGGTGTTTTCTAACTAATATTATTTCGGTAAATATATTATGTGAAAGTTATTATATTACTATTGCAAAACTAAAAGAAATAATAAGTTGCATACAATATAATCATTAAAAAAATAGATACTTCCAATGATATATATATATATCTAGATTATATAATTACATTAGAGATTTCTCTTAAACAATATACTTAACAACTTTTTGCAAACTCCATAATCTAGCATTAACAGTAGTAGAGCTAGATGATCTCTAGCCCCTTTTCTTTCTGACCAATCACAATGGAGTACGATCAGCCAATGACAGGGCAGGATCAGTATTTAAGGAACGCGCGCTGTATGTAGCACTAAATTCAAATTTTAAAGTGCGCCGGAATTAAAAAAATGATTCGTCTTCTAGAAATAGGAAAATTGCGCGCATCATTCAAACTCTGCATACATTATGACATTATTAAATACGTGAGAAGAGTTTAATTAAACGCGAAATTATGTACTAGTATTAAATCGTAAAAATTACGAGAACACGCCTATTTAATACTTTTACATTAACAGAGGCAAACCATAATCACGCACCAATTATTCAAAAGTTACATATATACTACTCGTCTTAAATTTCAGTAGTATAGCTATAATATAACCGTATTTTTTAAAAATTAATAAATTGCTAAAAAATATTCCTAAACTACACTAAATGATTTCCTACAGTTATGCTTAAAATTTCCTAAACGATTCCCAAAAAGAATGCTAAAAGTTATCTAAACTGCAAAATGATTCCCTAAAGATATGCTAAAAATTCACGAAATTGGGGGGTAATATAGCATAATATCATTAAATAATTGTCGCAAAATGCGGAGTTATATAGCGATGAATTAGGCGAATTTTTAGCACACCTTTGGAGATTATTTAAGAGTTTAGGGATTTTCTCGATTAAACAAAATTTTCCCGCGTATTTCTCCCGGAGCATGAAAAATTTGAAATTCCATAAATTGAAATTCCGAAATTTATTATACGCACGCAAATTTTTCGTTGCTAGGAGACGAATCGTTTTTAATTTTGTGCCACATGTAGAGTGCGTTCCCTAAATACTGTTCCTGCAATGTCATTCGCTCGACTGTACTCGATTGTGATTGGTTCAGGAAGGAGGGAGAGGGCAGGGGGGGGGGGGTACGTCGGCTTAGCTAGAGATCCCTTATTCCTACAACCATTATGAAACAAATTAATAAAAATTAAGACATTGGAATTAACAAATATAATTACCTGACATTTCCGTATTCTTAAATCCGTAAGTGTTTCTCTATTGAAGGGCTCATCAGGGGCAACATCTTTCTCAAACACTAAAAGAATAACATATTTATAAAACAAAATAGATAGATTTATGTAGATTTAACAAGTATATCATTATAACCTTTCAACTTCTGACGAACTATTTTCGAATCCTTCTTTATAGCATTCATTAACTTTTCCAACTTTCCATGTACCTCTATAAATAAAAGATGGACCGAATTTGAAATATATAAATTTGAGGATATTGTACATAAGTGGTTAAATTTGTCCACACCTTTTTTCTCAGTTGGAGATGACAATATTTCACTATGAGTATTCTTAACTTCTTCGACATTTTGTTGTATGTTACAAATAGAAACTCGAGCTTCTTCAATCTGAAAATTACACATGATTAAATACAGAAACTTTTGAAGCATACATAAAATAAAAAATAAAGATCATATTCTAAAGCTTTATATATTATAGATTAATTAGGCAGTAAACAAAAGAAACAATAAAAAATTAAATAAAAATTAGATTATCAAAAACATTAAAATGTCAATATTTCATTACCAAGTAGAGATATGAATATATTTTAATATATACATTAATATAATCTACCTATCACACATCAATTATTAATAAATAAAATTATTCAAAAATACAACAATAACTTATGAGACCATAAAAAATTATCCAAAAATAATACCTGATTGAAAAAGTCTCTCATAAATTGAGAACAATCTTCAGTTGGATTATTCTCTACATCAAAATAGATACTTTTTCTTACCTGAAAAAAAATATTAACAAAGCAATACATTTTAATGATATAAAGTCAATTAGTATATTATACAGAAGGTCTAGTCCAAAATATATAATATAATTTTTGGCTTAAATAAAACATATATAATAAAATGAGTAAATATGTACATTAAGTACTAATATCTTCAAAAACTAGGGAAAATGGGTTACCAATAAAAAATCTGCTCTGTATTTAATATGTTATTTATTTTATTAATACACTTTTAAAAATGGCATGGCTGTATTTTTGAAATAAACACAAACCCATTTATACCAGAAAAACAACAATACATAAATAATTATCAATACAAACTAAGCTACTAACATTTAATATGAGTATGTAACTCTGTAATTAAAAAAACTCATTAGTTCATTTAGTTATCCTAATTTTGTAAAAAATTACTTTTTTACAAGGTATGTACTAAAAGTAATACTAAAAAAATATGAGTTATAAGTAAAGTTCAATTGGTTATTTGATTAAGTTTTACATATATTGTTGTATTTTTTAAGTTTTGTTTAAATTTGAAATTAAACAAACAAATTGACTAGATATTTAAATGTGCACATCCAATTAGCAAAGAATGCTATTTATTTTATCAATTATGCAGCACAGATGAAGAAAGAGAGAACTAACTGCAAAGTACTTTTTACATATCAAATAATTAAAGCAAGGCATATTAGTATAGAGTTTGATAAACTTGTAACTTGAGTTTCAAAATTTAGAGATTTATAAAGAAATTTAAAGATATAGGGTCATATATGATTACCTTAAATGAGAATGACTATCCTTAATTAAAAACATTGATCATGTCCAATCAGTCTTAAATGAGGTTATGCAATACCAAGTTTTAATTGCTGCAGAATTTCCAATTAACTGCATGCTGCTGGTGAGGATACTTCTTATAAGAGTTACCATCATGACATTGCCTAAAAAGTCTTGATTTTAAACCATACATTGATAGATGATTTTAATGCATTTCCCAAATAAGACCCCAACAGATACTTGCAGTTTGTGGAGTAATACAAAATGATACAAAATGATTCATTAGTGGACTTAATTTTGTTGTCAAATAAAGCTGCTAATATTAAGGTTGAATTGTTTTGTATTATAAAATGCTTTGTCTGAAATTTATTTTTACAGCATATACAGTCGTGGCCAAAAGTCTTAGACGACCCCTAAATATTTATAATAAAAACATCT
>JAYRBW010033705.1:0-12030 GCA_036023295.1 Invenusta paracnida | reverse complement strand
CTGTACTGTGTTCACTTCTGTCATCTGCCTTGAAAAAGATACACTGGTATCGAAATATTGGCAATATAAAAAAAAAAAATTATTCAGTGTTGTGGAGCCTTAATTTCTTCTTTTCTTTAAATTATAAATTAAGTAATAATATAATTTCTGCACAGCCTATAAAATCTAAAGCAGCAGCCTGCCAGCAATACCTCGAAGTGCCCAATCTTTAGGGGCACAATTCATTATTTCAATCAGTCAGGATATGTGACAGCGATAATATTTGGGCTAGTTATTTTCTGTTATCTTTGACATATGATCTGCAGGAACGTTGAAGTTTGGTTTTTATGTTAGTCTGGTTGAAATAGCCCAAAATCTATAAAAAAGAAGTACAAAAATCAAAATTGGACAAAATTATGTGGAAACATGCTAGATGGTGTTCTATATAATCCATTAAAGTTTCATTGAAATCTACTGTTGCAACCTATTAATAATCCATTCATATATATTCTACAGTCGTTTACTATGACGTTTGTTTGGACAAAATGAACATTGTCGTCGTCACGATATCTACGTAGTGTCAACCTTTCTGTTTAAAAACAATGTTCTTGAAACATGTAAAAAGCGAGAAGATGCATGGGTAGTTGAAGTGTTAGTATGTAATAATGACTAAATTGATAGTGTGGCTTTTGAAGCTGTGCTTTACAAGAAGTGCCATACAAAATTCATGTGTGGTAAGGCTCTGGAATCATCCGCTGGATATGTTAGACATCCTGAAGCTGCTCATCGGATACATCGTTATTTCGATTTGTGTGCATGGCTTGAAACAGTAGCATATGCTGAGTTGTACACTGTCAGTGAATTGCAAAAGAATATGTTAAAGTTAGCAAATGGTGTTGATGTGTATTCAACTAAGTATCCGAACTTAAATCGAAGGAGCACTTTGGACAATACATAGGTATATTTTGCTCAAACAGAAGGTAGAAATGATGTAGTCTACTTTCGTTAAATGGACAATTTTATTATCTACAGAATATGATACTTAGATACAAAAAGTCGGTTGAAGAAGAAGCACAAAGATTTGATGGAACGGCTAAAACAATAATACGATCAGACTTAAGAGACATGATATGGTGTCGTATTCAGCCGAAATCAAATAAAGAGCAGTAAACATGGCCTCAAGTATCTTCCATTAACTCTCACATTATTCCTAAAAAACATCATCCCTTCAGTGTTGAAACAAATATTAATTAGGCAATGCATTGTGAAAGCAGAAAAACCGCGAACATCCTTTTTACATGTATAAATGCTTGGTCTTGGAGTATAATTGGATCACGTAATGTTTGGCTCTAAATGGAAGTTGCCAGCCTTGATTTCTTGTTTCATTTGACAAGGTTACACGATACAGGTAATCGATTGTTCAAAGTGAGAAGGTTGAGGATTTATTACCTGAAACATTTCCTGGCTCTTTCTCTCAATGGACTGCAGACAATGTTGACCACAATGTGGCTACCTTAGATGACCATGGAACTTTGCATTGAATGGGTCGGAAAGCAATCGAGAAATATATCTTGATTGGTGGAAAATAAATTTCACTTTTTACATACCATATACCAAAGAAAATAGCCTCTGCAGTCTCCCGTTGCAGCCTATTATAGAACTGGAGCATCCTTTCACAATTCCGGAAGGTACACTTTCACAAGCTGTTTGGCACTCTGCCAGCATATTTCCTGATTTGTCTAAACAACAAATTGGTCTGGATTTATGTAATTTCTTTCACATGGAATTCATTCTCGTACGTCGGAAATTATTTTCTTGTCAATAATTGACTTGAAATCACCGGACGATATTTATTCAACATTGATGTTTATTGCAAATTAAGCAAATCTATTGAATATCGTTAATAATGCATAACTTTTTTTGGCTCAAAGCTGTGAAAATAATCCATTTCAAAGCAATGCATATTAAGTGTCGCTTAGAAGGTTTTTTACATTACATTCATGGGGATGATCTTTCTAGGACGTTTGGGTACACTGATGGCTAGTTCAGGTCTCTCCAATTAATTGAAACCATATATGAGCCAAATACCGTGGTGCAAGTGATGTGTCTAGAAATACTCTATCAAGATCCATTAGAAGTCATTTTTTGAAAAAAGCGACTCTGATGTGGAGAATCGTAGAAGATAATATTCCTAGGCGTATTTCCGACTGGGAAACTAAGGTCTCTCAATCAGATGAAATTGATCCCGATTCAGTAAATAGTTCGGTTGCAACAAAAGGCCAAGGAATGTGTGTGATCGAATAAAAAATCTGGAACGAATTCCTGAAAATGTCAAAGGTCTTCTGAATGGATCCTTCAATTTTGATCAAGACTTGTCACGCGAGTCATTTATTCATCTCAAAGATATTATTCAGATGCAGAAGTCAAACTTATCAACAAGTTTACGAACAGCCATGTTGTGGTTGCATTATATAGAATATGTTTGTATTCTGACATGTTTCATTAGAACAGAGGGAACAGGGAATTGAAATATGCACCTGGTCATGGTAATAAGAATGCTCAATTTTTGTTCCGCCACTGGTCACAACAACTACGCAAAATCCTCTCGTCTGTACTTCCAACTGATGCCTGAAGTATCCACATTTTATCTTTAGCTATATCCCCAATTTCGGAAAGAAGACCATGCAGTCAGAATGTCCAAAAGGATTACCAACATATTGAGTAATTGAACAGATTATAATGAAAACAATCAAAACACGAGGTGAATTAACAAGAGGACGAGGTTTCACAGAATCTGTGAGGATTTTATGGGTTTACAAGATTTACAAATGTGCAAGCATTCACAATGCAATCTGTGAACTCACAGAACATTATCTTGTAACAAGTGAACAGGATGTCGAAATGGGGCGTACAAATGGATGTTACAAACTTTGATAAAGAAATGGAAGCAGTGAACGAAAATACTTGAGAAGAAACTGTGTCATATAGAAACATTTTTGAAAGTTTTGATTTGTAGATATTTATCTATTGAATACTATAACTATTATGCATTGTGGCTAAAATCGTCTTTTTATTCTGCATGTAACACGACTATGTTTGGAGTGATTCATGATTTGTCGTATTATTATTATTATTATTATTATTATTATCATAAAACCCGTCCAAAGAGTCTCAAATTATGCGACCAATGCGCTTCACACGTGTCCAATGAGCCTCACAATGGTTATTTTTTGCGTATAATGCGCCTCAATAGCGTCCAATGCGCCTCAAAAATCCTCAATGAGCCTCATACCAATAAAAATTACTAAAAAGCTTCGTGCTATTTTTTTCAATGTAATATTCTGATTCTGGATGATAAAATACACATAAAATAATAGCAGCACGAGATTTACATCGCAAAAATAATCTAGTTTTAATATTTAAAGACTCCATAAATAGTGATAGTAAGGAAAAAATAACTCTCAATGCCGAAATTGAAAATTCAGCTGAAAACTTGTGCTTGTACAACTCTGAATTCTATTAAAAAATTTTCATAAAAAATAAATATATTTTTTAAATTTAAACATGTATTCATAGGTGTATACTTTTACATATATGTCATAGCTTCAGGTGCCTAGTTCATTGGAATTAGTACAATATAAAAAAATGATTTTTAAGCAAATTTACAAGCAAAATTGACTGCAACACAAAAATAAAAAAATTCTATTTACATTCTAATTTTTTGGAATATTTATGCTTACAAAATTAGTAAATCCACATTCTAAAACTTATTTGATACTTTAAATAATATACCTTTTGTTATTTTTCATTTAATTCAAATTTATTTACATTGATATGGTATTAGTATTAAGGCGAACAATGCGCCACACTAATACTATTAGTGAGGCGCATTGGTCGCCTTTTATTATAATTATTATTATGAATATTATAAATATAATATATTTAACTTTTTCCCTTAAGTGGATTTCTGTGGAACTTTAAGGGAATATGTAGAAACCCATCGAGCATGTTTCTATCAATTTTCAGCCTTGTAAATTTTTCTATGTTTAAATCTAGCCATTTAAACAAGATATTGTGGCATATGGACACTTTATGATGAATAATTCAAAGAAGTTAAGGTATAGTGCTCTTAAAATCTATTTCTGCAAATCACCTTCTTTTAAACACCCAAAACCATAAAGATTGAAACTAAATTTATTTTATGTTATCTATTTCTATGCCTAAAATAATTTTGATAGTTTTTCTGATCACATAATATTCCTGTGGCAATAATTTGAAAAAGGACGAAGTATTGGCGAAACTATTTATTTATCGTTTGGCCCACCACGAAAAACCAAATAACGACGTGTAAATGTTTGGCGTATTTCAGAAGACTTTCAAATTCACAATGGTATTTCTTTAATGAGTTGTGCCTTATACATTTATTTACGACTAATTCTAATTATTACGTACAATTAACAATTGCATCTATTGAATAGAGTTTTCAATCTATATGTAGAATAACAAAAATGTATTACATCCAACACTATTAATTATTGAAAACACACTAACATATAATGTTGTCATATTATTCTTGGAGAATTAGGTGAAGAATTTCTAACATATGGAAAATGTTAATTTCTTTGAATAATTTTTTATTTAATTCTTTAATATAATTTATCAAAATGAAAACAGTAGGGTCGCAAAACTGGAAGCCAAGAAACGAGTTCTTGAACAGCAAACATTAATAAAATTTATTAATCAGCAATGTGAATGAGTTTCTCGAATTAGGATGGTTTACGCATTCCAACCTAATATTGTCTTAAATTCGGTAAATATAATATCCAATAATATTCCAAAATTGATATTTTGATTTAACCAAAGATAATTTTACATAGACGCCTTATAAAATAAATTCAGACAAAATATTTAATCCTCTGGATGCACATTATCTATTTTTTCTTTCTTTTTTAATCTACTCTATCTAATCTCTATTCTAAGCAATCGTTATCTAAAACCCTATACATTATTTTTTAAATTTTGGGCAATTTGATGCAGATTATTTATTAGTAAATAAGAACTATTGTCTATAAACGTTCATAAGCATATTTTACTTTCAGTAAATAACCAATACCTTATACCTATTTTAAAACCAAGATATTTGTTTCACATTTAATTATATACAATAGATATATATATATACATATTGATTGATTTCGATGATAGATCTCTTGACATTTTTCGGATTCTTTAATTGGATGAATATTGTTAGGACACACAAAACGAATTCGTTTATTATTAATATATTAATATTACTAATAATTAATTACGTAGCAAGCTCTATATATTTTAAATGGAGTCAACAATATATAGTAAACACACCAAAGATTATATAAAATGTAAGACAAATGTAGGGTTATGTAAAACATTCTTATATAATCTTTGCAAGAAACACAGAGATAACTAAAGTCAATATATATTACTTGAAACTATTTTTTTTTCCAGTAAGTGGGTTGCGCAAACATAGTATTAAATGTTTTTATTAAATTAATGTAAACAACAGATATATTTTGGTATACAATTTTAACATAAGTAGGTTGTTTATAAATTATAAATTATACGTATATTAAAAAAATAGTTCTGTTTAAACTGTTATCAATTTTAAAAACAATATTTTAGAAAAAATCTTGATGGTATCAAAATAGTACAACCAATTAAACTTTATGCAGAATCCTTAAGAGTGAAATTTCTGTATTTAATTACTATATAGAGTAAACAATCAATTTAATTATTGCCTCAATAAATAACTTTAATCAATGGCTTTATAAACACTCATAATCAATTAGGAACATAAAAATCAGCGTAAATATCTATTAAAACTTTATTTTATAAATTGCAATACTAATCTTGTTTCTAAACTTAAAATCATATTTAACGAATATTTCTTAAATTCTTTTAAAATTCTTATCTAAACGACTGCAAAGACAAATGAGCTTTGAAACCATTTTAGATTCAGTGAAACAACTGTTCAATAAAATTATTATTAAAATTAATAAACTTAATGAAACTTGTCCACTACTACAAAACTATTCAAAGCTATAATTCAGTGAGAAAATAGTTCTGGTAGTCTCACTTAGACATATTATTAATTAGAATCAGAAATAATTAATTTATTATTAGATAAGTAAATTAATAAAATTGTAATAATATAGAATAACCAAATATCTCAGTATCTATTACGTAATTTACATAAACAATTACGAAGTCTTTGATACTGTAAATAGTGGTGATTGAATAGTGTCCCATAGGGCTAATGCTAATGCTAGTGTTAATTAATTAATTTTGATTCATATGTCTCGGAAAATCGATATTGCTATTTACACTAATTATTATTTAATTGATAGCGGGGTTAGCGAAGCATAAATAATATATATTAATAATTACTATGATATTATGAACATTCAACTAGAAGAATATTAATATCAAATATATATATGTACAATATATGATAAACTCTTAAATAATATAATCTGCTAAAAAATCTTCGACAAACTTTCAGATATCGTGCATAAAATATAAGAATAATTAATATGTAACGTATTTATTAAAATAAGTATAACATTATATAAGTTTCATTGATTGATTGCATAATCATAAAGAAGTACAATTTGTTTAAGTTTAAAGAAAATATTGTGTTGAAATTATTTAATACAAGATTCGAAATTTGATTGTTGGTGGTACCTCGCTGTACATATATGCAGTAGACATGATCATAAGAGGATGGAAAGTATCATCCGCTTGAATTATAAACCATTTCAACATAATTCTGTCGTCGAGTGCCACTTTAATTTTTGCTTTGATTTCATAAAATATGTCAGCGTTAAGTGTGGTTGGAAACCCTTTGAAATAAACATGAAGTGTTCCAGTTGATTTGCCCTCAATTGCCATCATTATTATGAACGGTGCCTTCGGGGTTCTGGTGATGTACGCGACACTTTCCACCATGCTAGTGTTACCAGAACGTCCATCTCTCCACCATTTATGGATACCTGTAAACGGTTTGTTTCCCTGTTCAACAAATTGGAACCATTTGTCCTCGCCAGCAAGTTGTGTTCTAAAACCCAATGCGAGAGGCATGTAGCTTCCAATCTCTCGTCTTGCTTGCCTATAAAGCATTTCTGGAAAAGAAATATTATTTCTATAACATCTGAATCTATACTAATCATAGAGACATACATTCACATACAAAAATGCTCGAACTTAAAAATAATTCTGAAAGGAACACTTATAAACCTGTTATCTCATACTATTAACTTCTGTCTTTATGCAGTAAAAGTTTTCAATTTAGTGTGTTCATCAGTTACTTTTTGAAGAAAGTAAATTTGGAGTTCTAAGCTTAATTTTCAGTATCTTGCTAAAATGTGCTTTATAATAAAAATACGAAACAACACAAATACACATTTTACTTTATACGAATTTAGAAAATTACATCGTATTTAAAAAATATTCTCTACTGACCAATAATTATTTAGAACCCGCTGAAGCATGATATACAAAAAACTGTAAAAATATGTGTGACAATTGGTCCTGCCCTTTCATTGCTTGTCCAGTATTCATAATATAAAATGCAGTGTAACAAATAACAGTAAGATGAGACAGTTGCAGTGGCTCGACAGATACATTCAAATCCCACATTCTGAGGTGAGTCTTGGCTGCTCACATTGTGACAGTGTACTTAATGTGTGTGGTTTTAGTTGTGAATTATGTCAGGTATATTGTATGAATCATTATCATCGTCTAAACATTATACTCTATTGAAGATTGAATAATTCAGTCAATCACTACTTTACGAATTAGGCTAAACTAGTAATTGCACTATATTTCCATTGTTATATCTATAAAAAAACCTACTTCTGGCAAAACTTCTGCAATCAACTTTTGTGCGAACTATTATATTCGAATATAAAAATATGTATAGATAAAATATAAAAGTAAATAACGTTTTACTACAAATACACATTTTATTATGTTTATTATTTAGCCTTACTAATACAATTATATACATAAAGCTTATTATTACAAATCTTACTGAACAAATGTATAAAGTTTATTATTAGAAGCTTTAATTATAATGAAAACAAATAACTAAGGGAATTACAATTTGCATTTGTTCCATGAATTGCATAATCATAATAACAAGTGATCACAAAAATGTTGGTGACAACGTTTGCCATATTTCAGCCAACAATTGAAATGATCTAATAACCATAAATATATTTTAACATGGATTAAAGTGTTCTATGTTTTGTTGCTTTTCTGCCAAACACAATCACTGGCCACACAATAATATTTTGAGGTAATATTACCACCGTTTTAGTAATAATTTTAAACCATGAAGAACATTTTAGTTGATGCCTTAGTCCTTAGTATTAGACTTTTATAATTTATATTTTAACATTACACATTTTTCATAAGAAGAAAACAGATATTATAACATAATGTGCAGTATTTAAATTAAACTTACTTCTTGATGGGGTTTCCTCATTTACTAAGTAGTATTCTGTAATATATGCAAATATGAATGAAGAAATTAAGTATAGACTTCAAAAATGTATTATACTATCTAAATTTTATACCTAGTTAATTTCAAAATAAATAATCAACTTAAATATTGCCAGTGTGTTTCAAAATTTAAATTAACACGGATTTTATATTTTACGTCAGACGTACTTAGATGTTTATTAGTTAGTTAACTGTGTTAGTTAACCGTCAAATTTTGTTTTGTTTATATAATGGTATGTAAACATATGCATATATATTTGCATGTATAAATAATTTATTTCATAATTAATAACACAGTTACATATGTTATATATATGTATTTAAATGCATATAATTGAGCAGAATCAATCAATTTATGTATATGAATGTATATATTATTAAAAAATAGTCATTTTCTGTTTCGCAACACGACATAAAGGTATGCATTTTAAGTTGAGTAAAGTAATAATTGTAATATTAGACATTAAAATTGACAGCCAATTTAGTGTCTCATCAGCAATGCTTTACTATTGAGATTTATAAATGTATAAACAGATAGCTATGTAAAAAAAGCCACACATCTAGATTTAATACACCAACTAATTATTATAATACAATAGACACAAGTAATTGTAACTTCACTAGCACCAGCATACATAAACACACTGACCAATAAATGGTTTGCATTACAACTAGATGTAGTTCAACATATTCCTCCCCACGCAATTGGTTAAAGACGAATTAAAATTTATCCATTTAGCCTTAAATACATCTGCTATCCTAATTTAATCATAAATAAATCATTAATTTGTGCTCGCCAATCCCTTCATCAAATGCATAGATACTCCTTTTGAAAAACGATTGCGTCTGTCTTCTAATTCTAAACTTGTTTTTAATTATACACTAACACTAAAGTCAAACATGTTTTCTAAATCTTGCTGTTTTATTGATTGACTCCAATGTAATGCTTTCAAACATTTGAGAATAAAATAACACAAGTGGTAAAGTGTTGTACATTTAAAAACCGACTACATTATTTTGATTTTAAACCCTTCATTCATTTAAAATGTAGTTTTACTAAAAGTAAAAAGTACTTTAATTTCAGTAAAAATAACAATGTTTGGAAACCTTAACTATTGCTGTTTTTACTACAACAGCAATAAAAAACTCCATGACTATATGGCTTCATAACTAGGTTTATTAAGTAATTGCATTGTGCTTGTGTATATTACTACTTCGTTGATGTTGAGATACTGTTATGCTGTATGTATCCTTAAATGTTATCAAATTCTATTTTTTATAAAATGATTAATTGATATATGTTTTGTTATACTATGTTGTCCAGTACACTTTTAATATTATTAAATATGTTTGGGCTTTTGGATGGTTAGTGTGTTTTAGTATGTATGTTGCTTTTGACGCTTTAAATGTTATTTGTATTTTTATAACACATTCGTTAGTGTATTTCATTTAAATTTGTGTATTTGATGTTTTCACAGTAATATGTTAAGAAATTACTTTTGTTACTATAAAATAAAATGTTTTTAGTGTATCAGTCAAGCATGGTTGTTAGTAATTGTTGTTTTATATTTCTATTATTCCCTTCAGTATTTGACATTTATTCCAAGCTTTTGCATTTTTGGTAAATATAAGTTTTAGTCGGTTCACCCGGATAAATAATACAATAAATAAATAATAACTACGAATATGTTTGTCTGTGTTCATGTTATACGTCATCTTCATTGAGACTGAGATATAAAAAAATAGTAACCATAGTAGCAAAGAGTAATATTTACCAACTACGTGATGCGAGTGAGAAAAGGACAATAATAACACTGGTCAACTAATGTTAACAGAGTCTTACGGTCGGTTTCCTGAATGAAACTCGCTGTGTCTATTACAGTTAGCAGTGCTGATCAATAGTAATTAATTATACTATTATTATAATAAGAACATGTTAATCACATACTGATTAATAGAAACAATATTTACCGAGATAGAGCGAGTGACATATCCATAATAAGTAACTAAAACAATTATTCCGTCGTTTGCCAAAACTGAACACAGTCTAAGTAGGCTTAATGAACTTATCGATTGTAATGCAACAAATGCTCAAAACAATTATGTATCTTGATGCTGTATTACTTTTTATAATGAGCAAAGCTGCATAAATAATGAAGTAGAATTGATGATATATTATTATAACGTTATATATGTCACGGAATTACTAAATCATAGAAGATTTATGTGTTGGTCTGACGTAAAATAGATAACACTTTTATTTCTGTCAAGCCAATTCAGATATTTATTAAGCCGCATTGACGTTGGCTTGACCGTGTGGACGGGTAATTTCGGCTTTATCGTGTGGACGGGTAATTTCGGGTTGATCGTGTGGACGGGTAATTTCGGGTTGATCGTGTGGACGGGTAATTTCGGCTTGATCGTGTGGACGGACAATTTCGGCTCACTCATTTCGGCTTGAGAAATTAAAAGTATTACATATATTCGGTCAAATCAACGACAAAATAGTATTGGTTGATTGAATAATCACGCGATTCAGCTCTTTGTGATCAATTCTACTTCGCTACTTCTTCAGTTGAATTCATTATGAAAAAATACATAATCATTGTTTTTAGAATTGGTTGCATTAAAAGTCGATAACTTCATCAAGCAAGCTTGGAAGTGCGCAGGAAAACTCGATTTCACAGCCCGACGTGCTTTACGCAGGTGTAAATCCCTTTATTTTACTTATTATCTTCAACACACGCAAACAATGTTCCACACTTATATTCCTACTGAAAAGATATGCTTGGCTTAAAGTAAACATGAACTTTTGTTATTTTATAGTGACATATTTGTTCTAATCTCAAAAACGTACGAATACTTGTTTGAATATGTTAGATAGTTTTCGTTTTATCCTCCTTCTAATTACACAGTAAGTTGCTATTTGAAAACCTAACTTCACACACTTGAAATTTCGCTATAACAGCAATTATTACAATTTTACTAGTGGTCACGAACTGTTCATTGGAAGTTACTAATCTTTTACTTAAAATAAATAAACTTTTGCGCAGTTAAAATATATTACTTTTTATTTCAATAACGTTTCTCTGAATATTTTAAAATATTTTCACACACGATGACCCATTAATTTATTTTCATAACTCTATGTACAAATTCCTACATCATGCATTTCATATAACATTACTAAACAGCTTACTTGATGCACAGATGAAGGGGAAGCCATTATTACAATATCTTATAAAAAATTTTTTTGAATTCTTCTTTAAAACAACACATGCTAATTTTGCAATTCGCATTTCGAGATATTCCCATGGTCTGAAAAATTAAGAAAAACACGACATGATATATTCACAAAACATTCAGAGTGGCATCTGCATTTAATACAAAAACCAATTATGAGGTTCTATAAATTAGTTATGAAGAGTAGTTATTAACCGTTATATTGTATCTGGGGTAGTTTTGTATCCCACGGTGTACAAAAAATACTATCAATTTTGAAATAAATTA
>JAYRBW010033694.1:0-12030 GCA_036023295.1 Invenusta paracnida | reverse complement strand
ATCGGCCTACCAACTTATTAACAGTGGTTTTAAAGCTTCGGCGTCCTGTAAATCCCGTAGTCCTCGGTTATGAAGTTGAAAATTGACTCACTGATACATTATTGGCGGCGCTCTATATTAGAAGTTAAATCATTTCCAAATATAAATTAGTTTTTAAATAGTAGCGGTTCAAAAAATGACCGTTTTTGTGGTATTCTAATATACCTTCTGTACGTAGGTTGCTCGCATGAGCTAACAACCTACTGCCGTAGGCTTAGATAAGTTGGAATAATGGCGTGAGGTAACATTGCTTTAACAGTAAACTTTTTCTTTTGATAATAAAATAATATTTTCTCTTATGTTATATATAACATTATATTATGTTCTCTTTTTTATTGATTAAAAGTTACAAAGAATTGTTTTTCTATTTTTACGATATTTTTATTGACTTAACTATTTGGATTAACTCCCCTCCAGGTGTGGAAGTTTAACGAAGCGGTTATAACGGCCACAAATTCCGGAGGAACCGTGAAACACGACGCCAGCTTTGAACAACCCGTTGTGGAACTCAAGCAGGACTATGGATCGAACTTAGTTTCTATGGTGCGTTAAAGTTCAATCCAAGTTCAATACTACTTGTTAAATGCGAAACCCGTCATAACTTGAGGAGCTCCTCCATTTTCAAAACAATTACATAAGATATTAAATAATACCAAGAAAAATCATTATAAATGAACTATAACTGAACTAAATGTGGTTTTGAACATGATGTTATTATTGTTTCAAAAAATTCGATTTGTTTTCATTAATTTAAAAAATTATTTTGAGGAGCTCTTCGAGTTAGAACAGTTTTCGCATTCGATGCTAAATTGGGAATTTTTCAAAGTGTATGTCACCATTAAAAAATTATTTTGAGATATTATTAGTAAAAGCAGGAAAATTAAACAAGATTAAAAATTATAATTTTGTGGGTAACATCTATACCACTATGTACTTATTTAATTTGCATTTTTTTTTATTATAGAAAGATTTTTGATAGAGAAATTATAAAAAAATACTTAAATATTTCAATACTCAACATTTGTTTACAATGTTGATTGTGATATAGCATTCACGTATAAAGTCTAGTTGTACTATTTTACAGATGAAACTAAAATAATACAATTTTCAACCAGCTTATAATAAGTAGAATGATGAGTAGTGTGGTAAATAGTAACATCATAAATACCTACTAAAGATTAATTTTTGGCAGGAAACATAATACATATCTTGCGGCATACTTTATAAAACATAATTTATATATTTTGACGGGCACTATTCAATAATAATTGAATACACTAAATTAACTATTATCATTTGAGCTTCTTCGTTTCTGTTTTGTCTCCTGTTTTTCATTTAGCTTTAAATTATTTGAGCGGAAACATTTATAATTAAACGAATCAATTATTTGGTTCAGTGTCTTTTTATTAATAATAATATAAAAACTCTCCATTATTAAAGATAAAAATCTTTGCATTACTTATAACAAAATGCTGTGTAGAAAATAAATAAAATTATAATGAAAACATACGTTTGTTTTTGTTTAAGATAAAAGATTCTTTATCATAGATTAATGTATACTCTTCGCGGCATATTTAGAAAAATTGCAAAGTTGACTGACTTTCTATGAATAGTTTTTGAGCTTAAATGGACCATTTCAAATCAATAGCGCGGGTATTGGTGACATATTGAATACGTAAATATGGTACCATTGAGTAAACCGTCCTTATCCGCTTATATTCAAGTTAATTTCTAAAGAATCTCTTTGTATGTATCAACATTATATGGAATGGTTGTATATAATATGTAAATACAGCGAATGGAGCTCAGTGGGAATATTTGGTGTACGATTATTTTCTCTTTTGTCTGATGTCGCCTCTTTTGTTTCTACAAAGGTTTGGTTCTCTAAATTGGATGATGGAGCAGGGACAAATAGGACAATATAGAAATGGCATCCTATAAGTATCAGTCATCTTGCAACCATATTGTGTGCAGCAGCAGATATCTAAATAGAATATCTCAGCCAGTAAATTGTTAAACGTTTAAATGTATGATTCCGTTGTTAGATGTATTTATGACTTTTTTAGGGGCATTTTTATACTATATCTTCTGTTGGAAATATGTCGTTATGTACTTAGTTGCACGTTCTGTTTAACTCAGTAATATGGCATAGCTATGCATTAATAATAAATAATATTCTGAATTGTCGTCAATTTCTGTTGATGTGCAGTTTTATCTTTACAATTTTACGTTAATATCAATAGGAAAAGCTTGATCCTTGCTTACATACATATACTTGAGAATTTTGCTTCATAACTCTAATAAATAACAAATTTATTCTTTTAATTTTCAATAAATAATTAATTTATTTGATTATATTCTTATATTCCTTGCATAATTATGTTGTTTGTATTATATTTATATGTGTGTGACTACTTAAAGATTTAATATATATAAGGAAGTATATTTAAATACACCACTAAAATATTATAATATCACAAAGAACAGTTGCTATAATATTTTATTTCACGAACAAAACTTTTTTTCTTAAAAGAATATTTCGAGATTTATGCAAAATTACTTTTGTATAATAAATAAAATTAAACTGTTTAAACACATTACGATAGTATTAGATAAATTTATCGAGTTGGATGCTTATTGTAAAAATAAAATTCTTTCTAAAGGAATATTCTTAATTTAAATGATAAGGAAGAAAAGTTTAATAAGTTAGTAATTTATAGATATGAAGAAAATGTAACATTATTATATATATTGCATATGTTTACTTCATAAATACCCGAAACAAGACTTAAACGTTAGGATAGTGATATAAAGGCTTCCTTGATAGTACTAAGGGATATTAATATTGTAGTTCCGCATATATCTATGAATAATTTAACTTATCGATAAAACTTCCATATCAAATGTCATTGTATATATTTATTAAAATATACTAAACATTTTAGAAAGATATGTTACTTGATATAAACATTACTGTACAAAACTAAATTTTACTTTAGATTTGACTAAATTATAAATTTTACGGGATTTCTTATCAATCGCTTCATCATTGTAATTAGTTAAACTTTTTGTTGAATTTCAGGGATACGTGGCTCAGTGGATTGGCAAAAGTTACATTGCTTTTGGAGGTAGCAATCAGAATATAGTCAAGATTGTCGAACGATTTGGACTTGCCGTCAGTTAATCTTAAATTTCTATTGAAATCTCAATCGTTTGTATTATTTTGAAGTTATATCTCCTTATTAAGTATCCTTATCTCCACTACCTTGCTAGTTGACTTGCATTTTAAGTTGTGTGATTTGCTGAACAGGTGATTGTTGTTTAACAATCAAATAATAATTTTGATTCAAGGGTATCCTTAAAATATACTATATTGTATACTTTAAAATGTATATTAAGGAATATATTTTGATAATACAACTTGACTTAATGCCCGACCAAATTTTGTACCTCGTAAAACATACTAATGATATTTTCGTTTTTCTGTTTTGAAAAATTATAAATTAGTATTCACGAGTAATATTTGTATATTTGATATGTATTCCATTACTAAATATTGATATCAATCAATTGATTAATCTTATGGCTACCGCCAATTAATACATATTTAAAAATATATTCAATTGGATTATTTATGTATTAAAAATATTTTAAGTTTTGCTATTAACCATTGCTTTGCAATATTATAAAATATGTACACTTTACTTTACAGTAACAAAAATTAATATATATATATATATGTAATATCAATATGTTGTCTCTTTTTGCGCACGTATTGAATATAACTTTAAATAATTTTCAGGTACTATTTAATACATACAGCTATGTTTGTTCCATTGAAGTTATAGCTCTACTCTCTCTAAATATATACAGACTCTTGGGGCTGTTATTGACCTACCCAGTGGCGTTTACTCAATGGCTGCTCAGGTTCCAAAGTCTGACGATCATCGGAAGCCCATTCGTCTTGGAGTCTGCTCCGGAAGCAAATTTTACATCTGCCGCGTTGAGAAGAAGTGATTTCTTGTCACCTGACTTTACCCTGATTTAAATATACTATGCTTAAGAGAGGCCATCTCATATGTTGGGATAATATATATCATATATACTGTTATAACGAGTGAATTTTTATACACAATTTTATGTAATGCATTTTAGATGGGAGTCTGACTTATGTTTTTAACTGTGTTGAGTTTAGATTTACGGATTTCCACAAAATATGGAATTGGACTATTATTGTACTAGATTTTGTGATCATTTTTTGCTATTTAAAATACTATAAAAACAAGGGACTATACAAGAAATATAAATGTTAACGTTTTAAAATAGTAATATGTACAATATGTGTGTCGGTAGGTGTGTGTATATTTAATAAGAAATATAAATATATTGAAATTTATTTATTTAAAAATACATTCAGTAATTTGTGATAAAATATGCATGCTTATTTACTGTATACATATATTGTATTGCTTTGTGGTAATTAAAAAATATAAGAGAATGTTAAGATTACTGACGAAAATTTTCTGCCAAGAATAACAAGATTGTCGGCTAAATAGTTTCGAATATATGTATATTAACTAGGGAAAATACGCAAGCTATAAGAAATTATATTTTTCATTTTGTAAGTTTGTTCAAACTTATTCATCTTTTTCTTCTGCTATTTTCATTGCTTGAATTACATATATTGATTATTTAAAAGATAAACATTTTGTCATTTTTGCTATTGAAATAGTTTAGTAGTTAAGTTTCATTAAATATTTTTCGATTGACTCCATTCTAAAATTGTGTCCTGTGTTTTGCTTTTTATTACTTATTAGTAGTAGAAAAAGTAACATATTTTATTTATATATATTACAAAAATGATCTAAATTCTTCTACTCTTCAATACATCTCGTTTGATAGTGCCATTTTCTATTACATTATATATTATTTCGTTGTAATCATTATGTATAAATGTGTTATTGATTATTCACGCGCTATATTATATGTACACATTTTTAATTTTCTGAAGTGCCTATTTTTTATGCTAAATTAGTCTATTTATAGGTATCTTTCATAGATCGAGTCTATTTCAGATTTCAGGCATTTTTAATCTACTTGTCCGTCCATATCACTTTTTAATTAATTTTATTGACAATTGTTTTATCTCTTATATATACACTCTAATGTGTTCTGTTTCATTTTTCATCTGCACATTTATTTTTATCGATGTTTAGATTTTTTTATTATAGATATTCATGTATGATGTCTTAATTACATGCTTTCTAAATAAATAAAGAGTTGTGTGATATATATACCTTTTAATCATGTTAATTCAATAAGTTGGGTAAGTTTATAATTTTCGGATATGTATAATCCCAGACAATTATCTGTATATTTATTAAATTATATAAATCCATTTTGTTTTTAATATTAAATTTGGCAATAAATCTCGTAATTAAATATTCTGAGTTTCAACCAATTCCTCAACTAATTCATGCCGTTTATTTTTTAAACTATTCTTTTATACTTTAATTAGTGTAATTTAGTTTTATTTTTCATATTCAATTGGCCAATATTTCCTTTTAAATAAATATTTGTAAGTGTTTTTCACAGTTCATACTTTCAAGTGTAATTAAGAGTCTATTTTAATGAATTTAGTACATTTTATAGTATTATTAAATATATCCGAAAGAGATAATACAAAAGGCACATTAAGTTTAATGAACAACATTTGTTACTGAAATTATACTGAAAACATTTTACTACTGAAAACGTTTCGCCTACATTGTCAATAAGTATGCATATAATAAATTGGAAAGGTATAATTTAAAAGACAAAATTTGAGTGAATCACATATATCTATAGCTCATGATTAGATGATAGGAAAGTATGGATATTTAAAAAATTATTACTATATATTATTAAACTTACAATCAATTAATTCAGTATTTACCTTCTTCTGTTTAGTTCAGTTAGTAGAGTCATGAACATTAAAATAGAATATAAAATGGGAATCGATATTCAACAAAAATAATAAATATGAATGCATTATTATTTGAACGGTTAAATAAAGTACTTTTATATAGTAAGTTAGTGAAGAAATAAACAAGTTTAATCTTCTATTTGTTTGTATTGGTTGTAAGTATCTACCCTGCGGTGGCACATTGAGGCCAGATTGGGTGAGAATGTGATCTGGGTTCATAGCATCTCTGTTATAATCCTTGTTTCTCGCGTATTGTGAAGTCTGTCAACCCGTTACAATGTTTTCGACAGATAAACCAGTCCATAGAAAACGCTTTTGAACTCTATCAATGCTATTTCATGTCCCAGTTGAATGAGAGTTGAACAGAGGTGCGTAATATTCTAAGAAAGATCGGACTAAACTATTACATATTTATACGATCATTACGTTTACTCATTTAAACTATTTATTTATACGATAATTACGTTTACTCATTTAAACTATTACATATTTATACGATCATTACGTTTACTCATTTAAACTATTACATATTTATACGATTATTACGTTTACTCATTTAAACTATTACATATTTATACGGTCATTACGTTTACTCATTTAAACTATTACATATTTATACGATCATTACGTTTACACATTTAAACTATTACATATTACGATCATTCAATATTTTTCATTTAATCAATTATATATTACGATCATTTTATTCATTTGTTTATTTAAATCATTACATATTACGATCATTTAGATCATTTATTCATTTAAATATTTACGTTTTATTTACGGTTATTTCATTTGTTCATTTACAAACCATTACATATTACGATAATTTCAATAATATTTTCATAAAAAGTATTACATATTACGACTATTCATTTATTCATTTAAATCAAAACACATAAAACGATTATTTCAATTATTTATTTTGACCATTACCTACATAATACGGTCGTTTGATTTAAACCATTACATAGTAAATAATTATAGTTTTACTCATCATTGCTCTCCAGTTGAGCAAAGCCTAGAAACAATAAGATGTGCACTATAAATGACATTGTTAAAATGATCAATTCAATATACATAGATATTATCAGTTTATTATTATTAAAATGTTTAATCACGAGCATTGCAAGGGCTTCACAATTATTTTATCTTCTATTTGTTCTTGTAACATTCCATTTCATATTCATTGTACGCCAATTATATTCTGTGTAGACCGGAAGTGTTTATCTTTTTGTAATTGCTGAGAAATTTAGTGTAACTTATCTTTTCTTAGAAAATTATGCTACATATTACTGTAGTAGTAATGTTAACATTACAGAATATTTATGTACTTTAATTCATGCTCAATTGAAATTCGAAATGTATATGATTTTTTGGTCATAAAAATATACTAATGACTTGGTTAAAGTCTCACTTAAAAATAAAATTATTTTACAATTTAGTGTATTTATTATCGTAAAGTGTACAAATGTTTATTGATTTTCTGAATTTAACTGGATTTCCGATATAAACAAATTTGAAACTTATTCCTAATGTATCATAAAAGGAAATGCCGTTATAGCGTTGATTCAATAATTTATTTCAATTCAGAGATGTGGAGGTTCTTCTATTTACTTTATTTTATGTTTCTTCCTATATTTATAGATAGTACTATATCTATAGTGGGTAAGTAAAACATGATAAAATATATAAAGTTATTTAAATTATTATATTATATTGTGAGTATATATTGTATTTATATATAAAGTTTTATACTTTAATGGATAAGGAGCTGGATAACTGAAACCAGGAGCACGGTTGCCAAAGAAATGATTTTGTATTGATTTCTGTACTTTATACACTGTTCTCAATTCAAAGAGTTAAATACCCACTAATATCTTCCATTGACTCAAGCTCTCACGGTTCAAAATACTTTCAATGGACAAGCTTTTCCTGTTCAAAGCAACTGGTTGTTGTTGTCGCTTTTCCTGATTGGGGGTCACTGATACGAGGGACGTTCTCTTTCAATAGAGATATAGATGAAGTTGGGTCAAGATATCGGAGACAAGCAGCAGCGTGAGCTGTGCAATCCAGAAATAATAACTCTTTTGATGATTGCAAGTTTAGGTATGTCGCAAGGGTGGATTTGTGACGGCGGATAATCGTTTCAAGGTATTTCTTCTCGTTTAGTTGAAGGTTATTTGCTGAAGCCCAATATTTAACGTTGGTCAGTTCAGCTTCTCTCTTATTTGTTGGTTTTCTTGTTATATAGTTACCCTTTCTTTTGATTTGTTTTTCTGATTTTTATCTTGATTTTTATCTTGTTCTTTCTGTCTGGTGAGCTGCTTTGGCCTGATGGTTCCACTCAATTCTTCTTGTGGCTTGAGCCTCTAATGATAAGGTATGTGTCATCGGCGTATTCAATTAAGAAGTTTTGTCTTCAGAGCTCAAAGGTCTGTGGTGGTAATGGCAAAGGCTATAGGCCCAATAGCCTAGCCTTGGATTTATGGACACTAGAGTTGATCCCAAGTGATTCTGGAGCATGTCGTGTTGCAACATGTTGCATGCTGTTTATCCGGCAATTGCTGTAATATTAGTGTGTAATTGAAAATTATATTGCCATTGAAAAGTCTATGGACATGATCGAAAAAATATAGCAAATTCAGTCTATTAGGAAATCCGAAAGTATTAAATACATCGAGATTCACCGTATTCGCTCAAATACACACACATACACACCTACATACATATATATATTATTGTGTTGATTTATAATTTATAAGAGTTTGGAGTAAATAATCAAATAATTGTTACAATTATTATTTAAAAATTAAAAGTACATATGCAGATTTACATAATAATATTCAACATGTTAATACAGCATATGTGGAGAAAGTCTCCATCATTGTGACTTTTGTACAAAACAAAGATTAATATCATGAATGTCTAATACATATTTCCGAAATAGTTCTTTAGTCATAATTCAATATTATAATAAAATTATCATTTTGGGTGACATATACAATTTAAGCAAGTAATTTACCTGACGAGATCTAAAAGATTAAAATTACCTCAATTAGATTACATTTAAATAGTATCCTACATGGCTTTAAAATTGATTTTTTGTGACCTTTAAAATGTTTTATATTTACCTATATATAATGTCATTCTTAATATATTTCTAGTAGCTCACTTCATTTATTGTAAATTACTGTAAGAAATAATTTATTTTCAGACTACATTTATTTTAATATGAGGAATTTGGCTATGTTTATTATGTTAATTGTTTTGATTGCGACGTCCAGTACAACTGGACGAAATGAATATATTGATGAGTACGAGAGTGATTGTAATCAACACAGTAAGTTAGCATTGTGTGTAATTTCTATATATTAATTAGCATCATGTATATGTGTATATTTCTTACTTCTATGAGCTTATTGCATGTGGAAAATAGATCAAACGCAAGGATTTACCCCTGTACATGTCGTAATGTTATTAGATCTTAATTGAGTTTTTGTAAAAGCAGTTATGCAACAGCAATATCCGCATGAACAGACATAATAGTCGTTACTATTGTGGAGTAATCATACTTTATAAAAGAGTTTTATCCTGTATGCACTACGTTATAGATTATCAACAAAAGAAGATCGCTTTGTTTCAATAAATCTTGCATAAATGAGTTACAAAATAAATAGTGCTTACTATTCTAAGTAATATTACTTTTAGGACGAGATATCGATATTTTTAAAAGTTCAACGTATGATATGTATCTGTAAAACATACCATTTTGGAGATATGATGTTTATGAAAGAGTCACAAACAGCTATGATACTGCAAATACCTACATGAACATTAAAGACTATAGTTTTAAATTTAAATGGAAAAGTATACCTAATTAAAACATATTTATTCGAGATATTTAGAAATAACAATGATGTCAGTGTACTAATATTGAGATACGCGGGAAATGATGACTCGAAGCGCTATAAGAAAAGAATAAAGCTCACTTAGCCATCTGCGCATGTGATAAAAATGATGTTTTACCTGGCTTCTGTTTTTGCCTGTCTTCTACCTTTTTTGGATATTTACCGATATGGTTAAGAATATTATTTAAATATATGAAAGATAATATCTAAGAAACTATTTTTCTGCTCATATAGGTATGTATTATATGAATGTAAGCGTCTTTGTCTTGTTTGTTTCAGATCACGACTATTGCGCGTATTTCCCCCCAGGACATGGGAAATGATTTTTCTTACTTCTGCTCAACTTTAAAGCAGGCTTTAAACAAGGAGGCTTTCTTCATGGCCACTGCAGTCATATCTACATACGTAATAAATTATTACATTCTCGTGTTAACTGAACCAAACTAGATATAATCAATAAAAACAAGTTAAAGGTCACCATACTTTTGCATTCTACTTGGTAGTACCTATGAGCTATAAACATTCCGATAGCAATTGTTTCAATTAGTAAATAATCTATTAAAATTAATTTGATTTTAAAACAGAACAATATTTTCTAAAATTAAAAAGTAAAATTATTACTTTTCATTTATTAAATTATATAAACAAAGCTTTTAACTGCTTTTTATTTCACATTATTTATCAAAAGTTGTATTTGGATATATATTCTAAATTTCTATAATAAATTGAAATATTTATTATAGACCATTCAAATAACTAATTTTAAAGAGGGAGAGCCAAAACGTATGTATACATGGTTTATTTTGTATAACAATCGACATTTTCGAATCATGAAGATTCAGCAACAAAAATACATTGCAAAAAATAAGCGATAGATGTAAATAAATGTAACTAAACAGTCACAAAGCAATAGATTGTAGGACAATTAAATAATATTAAAATGCGAGAAAACAAAGACCTCAAACATAAACTTAGTTAAAAACACGAAGAAAGTAGGAAGCATTTAATTGTTTTATAAAAAGATAATAAGATTAGGGTTGACATTTTTTATGTTTAATGGTTTTTTTATGGACAGTTCAAAATTATCTTGATCACGCTATAGAATTTTAAAGTTGGGATTTTACAAGAGTTACAAGAGGAGATATGATTGTTTGAAATACAGAATGTTGACATGACTGGGAGACTTTGACATGCTCAGCTTTTCATAATCCAAAGTGACGTTTATTTCGACTTATATAGGTCATTTGCGAGCTATTCGCACAAAATAATATATTAATCACTTTGGATTGTAATTCAGTTGTAAGGAAAATATTGACATACTTAGAAAGATTTAAATGAAACTTGTAGAATGTTATTAAAAGAAATATATACTTTAATATTTTACAAAATGAAAAAATGAGGATACAAACAATCAAACTATGACTGACAGTAAATATTTTTAAATTTATATAAAAAATGAGGATCACAGCTTGATCTGTATTGTTTTAAAGCAATTTAATATCAAAATAATAAATTTATTGAATATTGCAGAAGTACCATTATTAACGATTTACACATTTATCAATCAAATAACTAACTATACATACATTTTTTTACATTACAGCTGTTTAATAAACATTGGTTTACATCAATATGGCCATTATTGTATGGAGTCCAGTAATATCCTCTGTCACAGTTATATTTATTTTTCACTTTCCTGCATAATATGTTTCTCGTCATTAAACATTTTAATGCCAGCAACGCAGACAAAGCGGCGAACATCGACAACTTCAGAGAAACGCTAAGAGCTAACGACTTCCCAGACTGTGTTCTTGACAAGGAACAACGCAGACCCAGCAGGAAACGACGGACTGAAGACCTATAACCGGGTACCGCAGATGCCCTTTCATCTACCTGTGAGGATCTACCACCCCACCAGCACCCTTCGCCGCGCTCTCAAGAGATCCGTTCCAACTCCCTGCACTCTATCCAGCTGCAAGGTAAAGGATCTAAAAATTTATCTTAGAACCAGATGCGTCTAACAGCTGATGTGTATGGAATGCGAGAACACGTACATAGGCAGTTCCATCCGCCAACTGCACGTTCGAGTTAAAGAACACTACCTTAATCCTAGCA